>JXCR01135805.1:0-109874 GCA_002079205.1 Phalaenopsis hybrid cultivar | reverse complement strand
TATATATATATAGTTTAATAAAAATATGAAATCAAACTGATCTCATATCTTTCAAAGTTTAGATGAAAGAGCACTACACCTGAAGCTATGTATCTATCTCAAAAGATAGACACAAGACTTGAGGGTGAGGCTCGATCAAATAAACTAAGAAATATATGACATCCATTTTGTCTGAAAAAATCATTTTTTTATGTCGATAAGTTCCCATATTTAATATGAAAAATTAATTAGTGTTTATATTAAGTTGGTTTTAGAAAGGTTTCATGAAAAGGAAAGCCCTTATAGTTAATTACATCTTAGACAACTGAAGTCACATAAGAAAACTCTCCATAAAAATCAGAGATTATTATCTTCCAAGAGGTCAAAGGAATAAGACTTTTCAACAAAGATGTGAAGGGGAATGGCTCAAATTTGGAACATTTTACTTTTGGAATCCAAAGGAAGAAGAACTAGGAAATGTCAAAGATCCTAAGGAGAACTTTGTTGACTTCCCAGTCTACCCTATAGTTTGGCTTCAATATTGAGGAGAAATAATTAAATGTTTAATCTTGCCAGTTTTATTTAATTAGAGCTTACATTTGTGTAAATCAATCACACAAATAGCCTGCAAGATGTGAAGATATAGGTCGTGATGAGTAACATCCTCGGAATCTTAAAGCGAGTTAGGGCTTATATTGTATAGCAGAGCCATAAAAAGACCTAATGATAATTTGAGGATTCATGTCGCACTAAGAGAACTACCTCAAAATCCTATGGCACAGTTGTTTAATTCTAAGGAATGGTTTAGCTGGTGTAGACATTTTTTGTTGTTGAAGATGGTCATGCTACCCACAATGCTGGCTCCAAGCTCCTCTTGGTTGCAAATTTAGGTTTTCTATTGTGTTGATATGTGATGTCAAATCAATTATTTCCTAAGTTTATGGTTGTTTAAATGTTATGGGAAAAATTAAAGTTGATTATAGCGACATCGGTTAGGATCCAACAGGTTCCCTCAATCCTGCAACACTATTTTCTGTTAGATTCACTTAGTCCAAATAAATTGACTAAACTCAACTCAATGATTTCCGTACTTTCATTTAGACCATGAGAAATCTCGTTAGCAACCATATGTTACCTCCTCCAAGAGATTCCTAATTATCCAATAGAGATGTTTTAATTTAGTTTTAATTTTTATTTTTTTTTTGTGATTAAAGTTTGAGTTGTCTTATATTTTGATTGTTGAGGTGAAGAATTTTATCTTGATTAATTTTTATTCTTGGTTTCAGTTTTGATATGCAGGGTGACTTTAAGCATACAAGCAAGAAACAAGAGGTATGAAAAAGTAAATGCATTAAATTAAAAGCGTACCTGTCGATTCTTCTCGCTCCTCCACCTGAAAGGTTAGCTTTGGCAACATGTATATAGTTTTGCAAGGAATTTAAATTGCAGGAGTAGATGAAGGTATAACTACCAAACCCCAAGTTATGACTTTATTGAGTCTCGGAATATCTTAGTGAATTATTTAAGAACAAAATATAGCAAGTTTAGTTTGCCATTAAAAATTTTCAAGAGATTTCAAAGTGCTCGGGGCATGACCCTGAACCACTTTGAAGATTTCTTGAAATATTTCAAGTTTATTTTGAACTTATCATATTATTTAATTAATCATTCAAGGTTAACCTAAAGTTATCCCATTGCTCAAGGAAACTTGATGTTGTATTTATCCCAAGGCCAGGCCACTCCATTAATCAATTGATATTTCATTTAAGAGTTATGTGGGTGTGTGCCCCTAAGGAAAATTTAGGTAAGTAAAGGTTTTAATTTCCAAAGTTAAAATTAGGCTTGTAGTGTAAAGAAGTGTTAATCATCAATCATGTTAACTTCTAAATCAGATCAAATGAGTTTAAATGTCAAGCCTAGGTCACTACAAAAACCTGAACAATCACAATGGGTGAATTAGTAATTAATAGAATTTTGATTTAGATGACATGCATTCTTATTGAAAGATCACATTGTCATTGGTAATGGACTTAAATTAATGAAGTATTATCTTTCTAACTTCCAAGTCAAGATAATAAAAGAAATTACAGTTTTGTTCTCATTATGGACAAGGTAGCAAGTGAGTTCCTACCTCTTACCCATCATATTTTAATCATCCAAAAAAGTTCATTAGGATCAAAATTCCCCCTCTACCCTTAAATTAATCCTAAATTTTTATTAAGCCACGAAATTCTAAAGTTACCCTTCTACCTTTGGGGCTCTTCACTTCATAACTCATTAATATAAATTCAAATGAATTTGAGAGTTTAGAGTGTCCTATCCATGGGTTAATTAAAACATCAGAGGAGAATGTGTTTTTCAAATTTAATTTAACTTAATAAATTTAAGTAATTAGAAAGTAGTATTTTCAAAGTTAATTTTACTTAACTTATTCAAAATAAAGTTTTTATTCATGAGAAAACTACTAGTGGTCACCTTAGGTCATAAAAAAACACTTAACCAAAATTTCATGATTTTTATTTTTTTATTTATCATAATTATTTTAATGGGAAAATAAAGAAAAATTCATTTTTAAGCTTTTAAAATTTTTTTTTAACTTAGAAAAATTAGGAAAAATATCATAATAACTTCTAAGTGATCAAAGAACAATTAAACACATTTAAAATACTTTGGTATTTTTTAGATTTTTAATTATTTTTAATTATTGTAAATTCAAAATAAAGATAAAAAAATCAAGTATTTTCTCAAAAATAAATTTTATTTTTCTTAAATGCCCCTGATCAAATGTTAATTTGTTTAAATTTTTTCTTAACTTAAGTTACTACTCCAGCGACTAGGGTAGCTGTCTAGGGTAGGGGAGGTGTTCTGGTGCCTCAAGAACCTCAGGGAAATCTATCAAGGCATTTAATTTGGGTTGGTGATGGGTTTTGGCAAAGTTCTGTTTGGCTTAAGCATTTTAAGAAATAAAACCCTTAATTTACGGGTCCTTTGGTCCATGGCTCACATAGGGTGGGCTAGATTGGTTTAGTCTGGTCACAGAGGTCCAGTTGGTTGCTGGAGTGGCTTTAGGTTGACCACTTGGGCTAGGTTTGGTCACATTTGGGTCATGGGTCAATTTTTGGTTCAAGTTAGGATAATTTTTGATAATCAAGCCGTTGGAGTCAATTGAATGATTAAAATGGTGTAGATGATTGTTACATGGAGTTTAGAAAAAATTTAGAGTACTTTTGAATTGATTTGGAGGTTCAATTGGGTGAGACTTTGGTTTTGGGTCAAATTGGGGCTTTTTTATTTGGGTTGAAATTAGATTCAAATGTAGGTCAATTGGGCTTGAATTTGGTTTCAATCAATCTTTGACAAGATGAATTTGAGTTTGAAATTGAAATTAGGGAAGATTGAGATCAGATTGGTGGACATTTGTCCTTCAAAGGCAATTTGGGGATTTTGATCAAAATAGATCAAATTGTTCAAATTGAGCTTAATGGAGTGATTTAAATTGATTTTGGGGACATTTGAAATGATTTTGAAAGTTTTGGGACAATTTGGTTCAACAAGGTAGTTTGGTAATTTTGGCCAATTGAGTGGTATTTTGGTAATTTTAAAAATTTTGGGGTATTTTGGTTAATTTGGGTGGTTTCAAATGGTTTGGGATGAGTTTTGTACAAATTTGGGTACTTTTGGTAATTTTGGGAATTTTGGAGTTTCAAGGGCAGTTTGGTAATTTGGGTAGATTTGAGTGCAAATAGCTATGTTGGGTATTTTGGTAAATTAGAGTGTCAACCAACCTACTTAAGTCATGGACCGATATTATTTCCAACTTTTTGCCCTTCATGTGCTGGTCCTAACTAAACCCTAGCCTAGATCTAAGGGCTCTTGGGGGCCATCTACATGTGTCTCCCAAAGGGTCAAGGGATAAAAGTTAAGTAGGTCTAAAGTAGTGAGTGGGAGTGTAATGTGCAAGTGTGTGTGTGAAACAAACCAAGACCACACCACCAGAGTGTTAACTCTAAGGCCAAGCAGTCCTATGAGGACTCTCCTTCAACTTCCCCATATTGACCCCACCTACTAAATGCTAGAGGTTAGGGTCAGTATGTGGAACTTAATGTTTAACAAAGAAGATGTTAAAATCCTCTAGGAATAGTCAACAGAAAAGTCATATGGCTAGACCTTAAGCTATTAAAGAATAAAGATTACAACTTAACCAAAAGTGAGGTCAATAAATGGACCCCTATTAAGTGTGGTGTGTCGAGCAAGCACACCCCATGTATTAGCGTTGACCAAAAATATCAACTAAACCAACACAATTGTCTAAGCCAACATGCTTACAACAGAGAGTAGAATTAATTGATAGTTGTTTTTGCTGGGGAATTAGCAAGTGAAAATTTGATCGAAATCAATGATTCATAACTCTTGTTGGGGATTAGAAGGAAAAGAATTCCAAAAATGTCCATCAAGAAAAGAAAAAAAAGGCAGTCACGGTAAAGATTCATTTTCAATTCAATGTTAGAAAACTTCAATTTTGATTTCAGTAATTTTGGAGAATGGGAATCAAAATTTAGATACTAACCACAAAAAGAGCATCAAAATTTAGGTCCGACCTCAAAAGAAGGGAATCAGAATTTAAGTACTGACCTCAAAATGAGAATTAAATTTAGGTATCAACCTCATAAAGAGAATATGAATTTAGGTACCGACCTAGAAAGAAGAGAATCAAGATGAAGTACTGATCCTAAGTAGGGAATTGAAATTTAGGTATCAATCACGAAAAGAGAATTAGAATTTGAGTACCTACCTCAAGAGAAGGGAATCAGAATTTAGGAACTGACACCGAGATGGGAATTGCAATTTAGGTATCAATCTGTCAGCACTATTTTAGTTGAGGAGTTGCCCTTAAGAAGCTGTCAATCACCGGAATCAAAATCCCGTCGCCTACTTTGGAAGGAAATTGTAATTTATNATATATATATATATATATATATATATATATATATATATATATATATATATATATATATATATATATATATATATATATATATATATAGTTTTTAGTAAAGTATGAAATCAAACAGACCACATATTTTTCACAGTATAAATGAAAGAGCGCTATACCTCAAACCCTATATCTATCCCGAAGGATAAACACATGACTTGAGGATGAGACTCGATCAAATAAACTAAGAAGTATATAACATTCATTTGGTATGCGAAACCATTTTATTTTCCGACAATTTCCCCATTTAATACGAAGAATTAAATAAGGTTTATATTAAGCTGGGTTCGAACAAGCTTCCTATAAGGGCAAGCTCCTATAGTTATTTTCATCTTAGATAACCAAAGTCACCTAAGAAAACTCAAGGTAAAAATTAGGAAATATTGTCTTCAAGTAGTTCAAAAGGAGAGGACCTTTCAAGGAAATCAAATAATGAGGTGTGAAAAGGGATTGGTTCAAGTTTGGAACATTTAATTTCTGAAATCCAAAGGAGGAAAAACTAGGGTATGTCATAGATCCGGAGGAGAACCTCGGTGACTTTTAAGTCTATCCTATTATTTGGCTTCAGTTTTGAGGAGAAATTATTTGAATGTTTCATCCTACCAATTGTATTAGTTAGGGCTTACATTTGCGTGAAACGATCACAGAAATAGCCTGGAACATGTGAGGATTTAGATCATGACAAAGGACAACCTCAGAATCCTAAGACAAGTTAGGGCTTATATTGTACAACAAAGCTATACAGAGGCATAAAGTTAAGGTTGATTTATGCTGCATAAGCAGAGAACCTCAAAATCCTATGGCTTGTTATTTAATTCTAAGGAAGGAATGGTTTAGTTGGGGAAGACCGGTTCTGTTGTTGAAGATGATCGTGCTGCCCACCATGCTAGCTCCAAGCTCCTCATTGTGGAAATCTTAAGTTTTCTAGGGTGTCAAGTTAAGATGTCAAATTGGATAGCCCTGTGGTTGAAGTTCTTAAAATGTTATGGAGGAATGTTAAAGTTGACTAAGGCGACACCGGTTAGGAAACCACGGTTCCCTTGCTCCGATACACTATTTTCTGTTGGATTGACTTAATCCAAATGGATTTACTAAACTCAACTTAATGAGTTCCATAATTTCATTTAGACCTTGTGAAGCCTCTTTAGAAAACATTGGTTACCTCCTCCGAGGGATTCTCGATTATCTGATAGAGATGATAGAGACATCTTAATTTATTTGTAGTTGTAGTTTTTTGTGATGTTTGTGATTAAATTTTTAGTTATTTTATATTTTGAATGTTGTGGAGGTGATTTTTATCTTGGTTGATTTTAATTTTTGGTTCTATTTTTAATGCAGAGTGACATCGTTGTTTAGCATAAAAGTATAGTGTGGAAAGTATAGAAAAAGGCGGCACTGTAAACTATAAAAGCATACCTGACGAGTCTTCTTGTTCCACCACCTCAAACTAAAAATACATTTTTATGTAAAGTGGAAAAATAAGGTTCTGGTGATTTATTAAAATTCTTAAATTATATCTTGGTGAGCACCTATTAATTTGACTAAGGTTTAAGCAAACCATATCAAGTTTAGTAGACCTCCGAGGTATTCAATAGTTTAGGAGAAAAAGGTAGGTCCATGCTTTCCCCTCACCACCTGCTGAAAAGTCTCAAGCTCATTTAAACTTACTGTGTTGCNCTGGTGAAAAGTCTCAAGCTCATTTAAACTTATTGTGTTGTTTAATAATCCATCCTGTAAATATTTCTAGTGTTCAATGAATAGTGATGTTTCAATTGTCCCTAAGAGTAGGGTGATTATCATTCATCCTTCAATTCATGAATTATGTAGGTGAAGACCCTTAAAGGGGCAAGTTAGTATTATTAAGATATTTAGCCAATTTTGGTTTTAACTTGGGCTTGTAGTGTTTAATTTCTAGTTACATTCACTTTTCTAATCCTCATTTAATCAAATTTGATTTAGCTTAGATCACTACAAAGCCCTTAAGATCCTAGTGGATGTCTTAGTCATTTTAAAAGAGATTAAATCTTAAGTGATAAGAATCCATCATCAAAGCATTTCAATTTTACTTGAACACTAGATGGGGGAATTAAATTAGTGAGTTATTAGCACCCAAAAATATACCCTTAAGACTAGGATCATTCAATTTGGTAGATCCAAATTTTAGTCGTCTAGGAAATTTCAAATTTATCTTTTAATCGGAAAAAATGAGATTATTTCTACCAATTAATCCCTTCTATTTCAATCATCCAAATATATTAATTAAGATCAAGGGTTGCCCATTTACCTTTCTTGAATTAAGCCTAAATGTTAATTAAGGTAATTTTCTAAAATTACACTTTTGCCCCTAAGTCTCTATCACTTCATAATTCATGAAATTTAATTCAAATGTCTTTGAAATTTTCATACCAACTTACTCATGGGTTAATTAAGACATCATAGGAGAAAATGAGATTTTTGAAATTTTAATTTAATTTAAATATTTATGTAAATGCAAGAATGGGATTTTCCAAAGAAAATTCAACAACTTGAACAAGGTAAACACTAATCGATTGAAATTTTTATTGGAGGTAGACTTTGACTAGAGAAACACTTGAGCAAAATTTCATGATTTTTTGAGTTTTATTTGAACTATTAATTTTATTTTAAGTTTTGGAGTATTAATTAATTATAAAATATTTTAAATGTGGAAAATTTAGTTTACATTTTTATTAAATCACTCAAAGGTCAAGGAACCCAGAGGAACAACTTTTACATTTTTCTAATTTTTCTTTGAACCCACCGTTCTTGGCGAGTTTAAGTTTTCTAGGGTGTCAAGTTATTTAATTCAAATCAGATGGCCTTATAATTGAAGTTCTTTAAATGCTATGTGGGAATGTTAAAGTTGATTAGAGCAACACCGGTTAGGATCCCACGGTTCCCTCATTCCGGTACCGTATTTTCTATTGGATTCACTTAGTCCAAATGAATTTACTAAACTCAACTTAATGAGTTCCACACATTCATTTAGACCGCGGGAAGCCTCGTTAGCAACTATAGGTTACCTCCTCCAAGGGATTCCCGATTATCTGATAAAGATGTTTTAATTTAGTTTTAGTTGTGGTTTTCTTGTGATGTTTGTGATTAAATTTTGAGTGGTTTTATATTTTGAATATTGTGGAGGTGGTTTTTATCTTAGATGATTTTAATTTTTTGTTTTGGTTTTACGGCTATCCTAGCAGTTTTGGTTTTCATGCAGGGTAACATCGTTGTTGAGCATGCAAATTTTGTAAGCATAAAAGTACAGTGTGAAAAGTATAGAAAAGAATGGTACTGTAAACTGTAAAAGCGTACCTGACAAGTCTTCTTGTTCCACCACTTGAAACACAAAATGCATGTAAGAGCATTTTATGTAAAGTGAAAAAATCAGGTTCTGATGATTTACCAAAATCCTAAATCATATCTTAGTGAGCACCTATTAATTTGACTAAGGATGATAAATATATAAAGTTTAGCAGACCTCCGATGTATCCAACAAGTCAGGAGAAAAAGGAAGGTCCATTCTTTCCCTTCACTGCCTGGTTAAAAGTCTCAAGCTCATTTAAACTTATTATGTTGCTTAATAATCCATCATGTAAATATTTCTAGTGTTCAATGAACAGTGATGTTTCAATTATCCCTAAGTGTAGGGCGAATATCATTCATCCTTCAATTCAAGAACCTTAAATGGGCAAGTTAGTGTTATTGAGACACTTAGCCAATTTTGGTTTTAACTTGGGCTTGTAGTGTTCAATTTCTAGTTACATTCACTTTTCTAATCCTCATTTAATTAAATTTGATTTAGCTTAGATCACTATTAAGCCCTTAAGATCCTAGTGGATGTCTTAGTCATTTTGAAAGAGATTAAATTTTAAGTGATAATAATCCATCATCAAAGCATTTGAATGTCATTTGAACACCAGATAAGGGTATTAAATTAGTGAGTTATTAACACCCAAAACTACCCCCTAAGTCTAGGATCATTCAATTTGGTAGACTTCCAAATTTTAATCGTCTAGGAAATTTCAAATTTATCTTTTAATCGGAAAAAGTGAGATTGGTTTCTACCAAGTAATCCCTTGTGTTTCAATCATCCAAATATATTTATCAAGATCAAAGGTTGCCCATTTCCCATTCTTGAATTAAGACTAAATGTTAATTAAGGCTAAATTTCTAAAGTTACACTTTTGGGCCTAAGGCTCTATCACTTCATAATTCATGAAATTTAATTCAAATGACTTTGCAATTTTCATCCCACCTTACTCATGGGTCAATTAAGACATTAGAGGAGAAAATGTGATCATTCAAATTTTAATTTAATATGTATTTATTTATTTATATGCAAGAATGGGATTTTTCATAGAAAACTCAACAACTTGACCAAGTTAAAGCCTAATCCATTGAAGGTAGACTTAGACCAGAGACACGTGGGCCAAATTTCATGATTTTTTGAGTTTTATTTGAATTATTAAAATTATTTAAATTTCTGGAGTATTAATTAATTATAAAATATTTTAAATCTTGAAAATTAAGATTTACATTTTTTTTTAAATCACTCTAAGGTCAAGGAACCCATAGGAACAAATTTTAATTTTTTATGATGTTTCTTTGAATTATTAGAATTTTTTAAGTGAAATATTAAGAAAAATCATTTTTTAGCCCTTAAAAATTTATTTAAGCTTTAAAATTCAATATCTTCAATTAGAAAATTAGGAAAAATATTCCAATTGCTCCTAAGTTCTTAGGAAACAATTTAGAATATTTCCAAGAATTTTATTAATGTGTGATTTTTATTAATTTTAAATTATTTAAATATTTAAAATAGGCTTAAAAATGAAGTTTTTATTTTATTTACAAATTAATATTTAGAAAATTCCTCTAATGATAGAGAACTACCAAAACAATTTTTTATAAATTCTTTAGTTATATTTTATTTATTAAAAATTATTATAGTATCAAAAATGCCATTTAACTTAGAAAATCAATTTAAGTTATCAAATAAGCTCCAAATATTTTGAAAAATTTATGGGGAGTTCTCTGAACTTCAAATTGCAGTGGAGATTAAAAATCAAGTCATTTAGATGTTCATTTCTCTCAAATTAATTTTCTTTATGTTTTGGAATTTTGTGAGATTTAAGTGTGTTTTTATTGACTTGATCCATGAAAAAATTTCTAAAGTGTGCTCTGGTCACAATAAACCTTCCAAAATTTCTTTGGATTTTTGTAAGCAACTTATTAATTATTATGATTAATTTATGCAAGTAATAGACATAAACTTGAAAAATATGGATCTGAGTTTGGAGGTCTTCTCGAACTTTGGTAAAATCAGAGATAATCCCCCATAACAGAGGTAATAACATGCCAAAAAATCAAGTCATGGTGAAATTTCTACATGCATGGAGAGTTAAAATACTCAAATCAGTATTTAATTAGTTAAAAATAAAATATGCATCAAATAAACTTCAAAACATTTCCACATTGTTCTCCTCTATTCACAGAGCACTAAGATATTTTTATTTTATTTTTGTGATTTTTCTACACCAAGATATAGATTCTTAAAGATCAAGCATTTAAATAAATTAGAAATTATCCTATTTTTCTATTTAAACGCGCGACACCACATAATCATATGACGACTCCAAAAATATGAGTGGCACATTCTAGTTAGATGCCGCTTTCCGCGTAGCCGCTGACTCGACCCGCGCTTAGGAAGCATGCTCCCATCGGGTGCATCAGAGCACGCCATTTGATAGACATGCGACCCAATGACTTCACGTCATCATCCCTAAATAGAGTGATCCCATGAACGTTAACCTTAAAGCCATAAGATCTCACTCATTTCTCAACAAAATGACCTCGGGTTTGATCCTATGGACTTTTCCAAGTGAGACAAACACATTCGTACGGTAAACATGCCATTAAACTAACCCTAATTAAATGGAGAATCAAAATAGGCTCTGGAAGAGGGGAAGTTCAATATTTTTCTCTTTAATAAGGGAAGCTTCAATCATAGGTGCTTGGCACATTTTTGGAGGTCCAAGGAGGCTAGGGATTGAGTCTCTGGTCATGGTGAAAGGCCTAGACCCAAATTTGATCAAGGCAGAATTTGGGTGTTGATCAAAGTCTAGTGTAGAGGCTCTCTGTGAGGGGGGTTTGATGGGACTTTATCGTCTTTCACTGTGGTGAAGGTGTGGGTAAGTTTAATTTTATTTTTATACACTGTGGAGGTGTGGAGAATTTTGTCCTGTCTCTGACAAGGATTTGAGCTCAAAAATTGAGATTCGGCAAGGGAATTAGGGAAAGGAAGTGGTCGGGTTGTATTGAGGAGATCTCAAAGAGGCTATGGGAGCAATTTAGAGGGGTCTCCTTGAGAAAAGTTCAACACCTCTCTCTCGGCCATGAAGGGGCCATTTTATAGCCATGGTTGGAGAGAGGAGCTTAGGGCCTAGTCTTGGGTGCAAAGGCATGCTTAGGTGAAGGGCTGAGGAGCTCCAAAGGTTAATTAGGGTGAGGTGGACTGTAGGGTTGAGATTGGGTTTGATTTTGCTTTGGGGCTCTTGATTTTGGGGTTTTCCAGTGATTAGGCCAGCCGGTAGGGCCAGGGGAGGTGGCCAGGAGGTAAGGTGAGTCAGAGGGAGGCTTAATTATGATTTACCGCAAAGGGTTAGTGATGATGGGGGGGGATTTTTTATTAAGGCCCAAAAATGGGCATGAATCCTATAATTTAGGGATCCATTGGTCCATAGATTACTTGGTTGGGTTTAGTGTTGTTTAGCCTAGTCCAAAAGAAGAGCTTAGTGGTTGTGCAGTCATAAATTTAGTGACCAAAGGTTGGGTTTGGGTTAGACTAGACATGATTTTGAGCCCAAATTTTTGATCAATATTGTGTAGATGAATGTAATGAAAAGTTTTGGTAAAGTTTTGACATGATTTTGAGTTCAATTGGGGGTTCAATTTGAAGGATTTTGGAAATTTGGTCACGTTGGGCATGTTGGGCTAGTCTTAGGTCTAGATTTGGCTAGGCTTGGGCTAAGTCCAAATTTATTATTGAAAATGGTCATTTCAAATTTCATAATGAGTTTTCAACATAAATTGGCTGCCAATTTTGGGGCTAAGACAATCAATTTGGTGAAACTTGGAGGCATAGCCAATTTGGGGTAAATTTGAGGATTTTTGGATTTGGGTTGAAATTAAATGAAATTGAGGCCTAAACAAGGCCAATTGAAGGTTAAGCTTGATGTGTAGGATTTTTATGAAGAAGAGTTTTCAACACAAATTGTAGCAAATTGAGTAGAAAATGAGGTTCAATTTTGTGAGATTAAGTCATGTAGCCAAAATTGGGGCTTTGACCTAGATCAAAATTGGACTGAAAGCATGGGCCAATTGAGCTTAGATTTAGTTTAATTTAGTCATATGGAACGTGAATTTGAGTTTAGGATTGAAATTGGGGGAAATTGAGACCAAATTGATGGACATTTAAGGTAAATTTGAGGAAATTGAGCCTTTAAAAGAAAATTGGGGGTTTTGGTCAAAATGATCATATTGATCAAATTGGGTCTAATTGAGGGGTCCAAATAGGTTTTTTAGACGTTTGGAGTCATTTTGGATGTTTTGGGAGTTTAGGGTGCCAAGAGTATTTTTGTAATTTTGGTAATTTTGGGGGTAATTTGTTAAACTTGAAATTTTTGGGTAACTTGGGTATTTTAAAAAGGTTTGAAATGATATTTGGATAATTTTGGGTATTTTGGATGGATTTGAGAATTTTGACCAAATTTAGGGCTCCAAGAGTATTTAGGTAATTTGGGGGATGTTGGGGCAAAAGGTCAAGTTGAATATTTTTTGTAGAATTATGGAGATAACCTTCATAAATGAGCAATGGACTAACGAAAACCCCATTTGAGTCCTCTATTTACTGGTTTTAGCTAAACCTTAGCCCAGGGCTAGTGAATTTAGGGGACCATCAACATGAGTTTCCTAAAGGATAAAGGGACCAAAGTCAGGAAAATTTGGTTTTAGGGTTGTGAGTTATTGTGAGTGAGAGTGAGTGAAAGTAAATGAAAGTGAGTGCCTTAGTCCAAGACCAATACCCAGAGTCAACCCTAAGGGCAAATAGTCATATGGGAACTCATCTTGAGCTCCCCCATATTGACCCCACCTACTAAGTGCTAGAAGTTAGGACCAATATGTGGAACTTTAAGTTGAGCAAGGAAGAGGGTAGAATTTCTAATGATGAGGGTTCCTTTTCTAGTTTTCTAAGAATAGTAAATAGGAAAGTCCTATGGCTAGACCTTAGGATACTAAGGAGGAAAAAAGTAAACCTTAGCCAAAAGTGAGGTCAATAAATGGACCCCCAATAAGTGTGGTGTGCTGGGCAAGCACACCGCGTGTATTGGCATTGGCCGACTAGATCAACAAAACCAATGCAAACTTAAAAGTCAACAAACCTAGAAGGAGGTGTAGAATTGGGTGTGCCATTTGTTTTTGTTGGATAATTAGCAAGTGAATAATTGATAGAAGACAAGAAGTAGGAACTCTCGCTGGGGATTGGAGAGTGGGTTTGAGTTATCAAGGTTCAGGTACTTATAGAGAATGGGAATCAATATGTAAGTGCTAGTCCTGGGCTGGGAATTGAAATTTGGGTATCTATTCCAAAAAGAGAGTCAGAATTTAAGTACTGACCTCGAAAGAAGGGAACCAAAATTCAGGTACTGACCCCAAGATGAGAGTTGCAATTTAAGTGTCAATCTCCGAAAGAGAGTTGAAAGTTAGGGACCGATCTCAAAAAGAGGAAATAAAAATTTAGGGACTAATTCCAAAATGAGAATTAAAATTTAGGTATTAATCTCTAGAGGGAATCGTAAGTTAGGGACTAACCTTGAATGGAGGGAATCTGAAGTTAAGTGCTGATTAAAAAAATGAGAATGGAAAGTTAAGGATCAATCTCAAATAAAGAATCGGAAGTCAGGGACCGATCTTGAAAAGAAGGGAATCAGAAGTTAAGGAATGATTTAAAAAATGAGATTTGAATGTTAAGGATCAATCTCAAAAGAAAGTCGAAAGTTAGGGACTGGCCTCGAAAGGAGGGAATCAGAAGTTAGTGATTGATTTCAAAAATGAGAATTGAAAGTTAAGGATCAATCTCATAAAGAGGATCAAAAGTTAGGGACCAATATTAAAGTGAGGGAATCAAAAGTTAAGGATTGATTCCAAAATGAGAATTGAAAGTTAAGGATCAATCTTAAGAGAGAGTAGGAAGTTAGGGACCGACCTCAAAAGGAGGGAATCAGGAGTTAAGGAATGGTTTAGAAAGGAGTATTGAAAGTTAAGGATCAATCTCAAAAAGAGGAACGAAAGTTGGGGATCGATCAAAAATAGAGGGAATTAGAAGTTAGGAATTGATTCCAAAATGACAATTGAAAGTTTAGGATCAATCTCAAAGTAGTGTCCGAAGTAAGGGACCCACCTCAAAAGGAGGGAATCAGAATATAAGGACAGATTCCAAAAATGAGAATTGAAAGTTAAGGATCAGTCTCAAAAGAGAGTCAGAAGTTAGGGACCGACCTCAAAAGGAGGGAATCGGAAGTTAAGGATTGATTTAAAAAAGGAGAATTGAGTGTTAAGGATCTATCTCAAAAAGAGGATCGGAAGTTAGGGACCGATCACAAAATGAGCGAATCAGAAGTTTGGAATTGATTCCAAAAATGAGAATCAAAAGTTAAGGATCAATCTCAAAAAAGGGGATCAAAAGTTAGGGATCAATCTCGAAAGGAGGGGGAATTAGAAGTTAAGGACTGAGTTAAAAATGAGAACTGAAAGTTAATGATAAATCTCAAAAAGAGGATCTGAAGTTCATGATCGATCTCAAAGTGAGGGAATCAAAAGTTAAGGACTGATTCCAAAATGAGAATTGAAAGTCAAGGATCAATATTAAGAGAGAGTCGGAAGTTAGGGACCGACCTCGTAAGAAGGGAATCAAAAGCTAAGGAATGATTCAGAAATGAGAATTGAAAGTTAAGGATCAATCTCAAAAAGAGGATCAGAAGTTAGGGATTGATTTTAAAATGACAGAATCAGAAGCTAGGAATTGATTACAAAATGAGAATTGAAAGTTAAGAATTAATCACAAAAGTGAGTCCAGAGTTAGAGACACACCGCAAAAGGAGGGAATCAGAAGTTAAGGGTTGATTCCAAAAATGATAATTGAAAGTTAAGGATCAGTCCCAAAAGAGAGTCAAAAGTTAGGGACCAACCTCAAAAGGAGGGAATCAAAAGTTAAGGACTGATTCTAAAAATGAGAATTGAATGTTAAGGATCAATCTCAAAAAGAGGATCCAAAGATATCCCATGCCAAGTACATGTCATAGGCTGAGCATGTCTAATTTGTTGTAATGAAAATGCAGTAAAAAGGAATCCTCTAAGCGTCTGTCTCTGGTGAGGCAAGCTCTTGATCGAGCTGAGCTGCTAAGCCATGCTCTAGGACAGAGTTGTCTTTGCATGTGCTTAGAGGTGCAACCCTCTCATAACTTGTATGACAATAGTTCTTCCAATTTTGTGTTCGGTCGGAATCATTATGGCATTCCATTGTCATCCATCCTCCAGAAAGTCACAGACACCCATGGAATACAATGTTTGGCAACGTCTACTCCGTTTCTTTTAAGAACTAGCACTGAGCCAACAGGTAACAGAATTTCCATGGACCCTCTGAATTAACCAGAGCCGATGACACCTATTTATTTTGCAAATAAGATGTTGCTCTTGCTCATGAATGAGACCATGTAGAAAGTCCTCACAAAGTCATGACTGTCAATGTGCGGAAGTATGCAGTCTCCTTCATCATATATATATTGATAATACAACTATTTGGAATATAGTTAGCTGGCAGTATGCTTCATCAGACCATTCTTTTGATCATCCATTTTATCATGGGAGGAAGTGGGTCCACCTGATCGTGTCTCAGAATCTTAGGGGATTTCTTTATCTATCGTTGCTAAACTTATAACAACAGTCTCATTGTATAGTGATCCTATCCTTCCCTCACATCCATATTCTTGGCTCAGAATAGGTTATTTTCATTAGCAGGCCCGCTCGACCTCTATATCTCAAATTAAAAATGCAGTTGAGGATATTTTATTTGTCGCACTTAGAGAAGACCTTGGTGTATAGCTCCAATCCATCTAAAATGTTGATGAACCTTCCTTGAACTTCTTCATATAGTTCAAAGTCATCTTGTAGTATTCTATGGTCTTGATGATCGGTGGCTATCAGGGATGTTTCCTCATTTCAATAATAACAGGAATCCAGGCCGGTGTTGTATATGTCTGCAGCGGAATGTATGACTCTGCATCTAACGAGATATGTGGCTCAGCACACAACGGGACAAATGGTTCTGCATCCATTAGGTAATCAGCAATTTGAAATCCATCATTAGAGGTTATGTATTCCTCTAAAGTATTTTAGTGCTCAAGGTGAAGGACATTATAGTCTGGGCACTCCACGATTGCCCTTGTAGCTGACGTACGTGCTGGCATTTCGATATTGCAGGTCGGCCAACCCGTACAAAGAACATCTGAAGCTGTTGCCCGTTCAAAGAACATCTGAAGCTGGTGGTATTTCTGGCTATCTAACAAATCCTGACTCATTGTCTGTAGCAGGCAGGCTGGAAGAGGTCTCTGTCATGCTTGAATCGAAAATTTTAGTTTTATGTTGGTGAGAAAATTGAAATGTGAAAATTAAAAAATTTTCATTAAATTAAGGTTCATCTTATTACAAAATTTTGGACTCGGTCACAGACATTTGGGCAAATAGATAACCCCAGAAAAATCAAAATTTCAAATTTTAAATCAAGCGATGTCAAGTAGTGTCAGGTTGCGTAGTATGTCTTCAGATATCATTCGTTGATCGGCAGCATGGGTCTTTCGCCTCAAAAATCTACTAACCGGTAGGCTCCTCCTACATAGAACTTTTCAACAACAAATGGTCCCCCCCCCCCCAAGTTGGCTTGAATTTTTCACCTATCTTGCGGTGTGCAAGAATGGGCCTTTTGAGCACGAGGACATGGTCACAAATTTTGAATATTTTTAGGAGTACCAATTTGTCATGAGCTTGTACCATCTTTGCCTCATAAAGTTCCAAATGTTGTTGTGCTTTAAGTCATTTTCTCTCAAGACTCTCTAATTCTTTAAGTCTGAGTTTTGAGCTTTCTTCCATTGTAAGTTGGTTGGCGACAGTGACTCTGAGAGACGATATCTGAACTACTTATGGTAGTACGACCTCAGACCCGTGCACGAGCATGTAGGGTGTGCATTGAGTGGGAGCTCTGAATGTTGTACGATAAGCCCACAAAGCTTCTAGTAAATTGTTGTGCCAATCACTTTTATTTTCGTCCAGTGTTTTCTTTGAAATCTATGTCAATGTCTTGTTGAAGGCTTCAGCCAGACCATTTGCTCTAGGATAGTAAAATATAAAGTATCTCCAATCTATCCCGTATCGTTTGATAAAATATATCAAAAATTACTCTTTGCAGTACTTTGAAACAGTAGATGATTTGGCTTTTGAAGAATTGAAGGACGTGTTGTGTCGTAAGCTCTCGTAACGGTGCTGCCTCTACCTATTTACATAAATAATCTGTAGCGGCGAGTATAAATCTGAGTCCTTTAGAGGATGGAGGGTCTATCAGACCTATTATGTCTGTGCCCCAACTCTCCAATGGCCACGAGACAACAGTTGGGTGTAGCACATTTGGAGGTTGGTGTATGACCACCCCTTGTACCTTGCACTGGTGACATCTTCTTGTTAGATTATACAGTTGGACATCATTGTTGGCCAATAATATCCGAGTCTTTTGATCTTCATTTTCATCTTTGGCCCTAATTGATGAGTGCTACACAATCTAGCATTTACTTATTTAAAAATATTTTTTGCTTCTATTTTGCTTAAACATCGTAGCCACATCTGGTCAAACGATCATCTGTAAAGGACATCACCTACTAGAGTGTATGACATAGCCCTTTTTGTAATGTGATGTGCCTAAGACTTTTCTTCTATTAGTTTTCCAGCATGAAAACACTCTATTAATGTCTTGCGACAATCTTCATTGATATCAACAACTATAATTATTGTTCCTTCATCTTTCCTAAGCTTGTGTAGGGTTTCAAGTTGATCCGAGATAAAACTTATCTTCCTTATACTGTGATATCAATATAATCCTCCGGGGGACATGCCAATTCTTTTGCAAGTTTTGCTAAAGCGTCAGCATGGGTATCATCTCCCCTAGAAATTTGGTAAAAAGTTAGTCTAGGTATTTGTTCCAGCAGCTTCATCGTGTACTGATGGTATTCTGTTAGTCTTAGTTTCAAAATCTTTTATTGTCTAGCGACTTGCTGGATGATGAGCTGTGAGTCACGATAGATGGAAAAATCTGTTATGTCCATTGAGATTTCCAACTCTAATGTGGTGATTAAGGCTTCATATTTGGCTTCATTGGTGGTCTATGGCTCTGTGAGGTGGTATGAGAACCTCAACATACCTTTATCTGGCGTGATAAAGATCAAACTAATACCTGCTTTGCCTGGTATAACTAATCCGGATCCTTTGTCCTTTCTGGCTGATGAAGCTCCGTCAAAGTACATCTCCCAGAGTTGTGCACTCAAGAATTCTATTTGTAGTATTTGCTTAGCTGGTAGTTCGTCACTAAGAGGGGACCTAGTTGCAAGTGGGTGTGCAGCGAGAAAGCCTACTAAAATCTATCCCTTGATAGCACAAAGGGGAATAAAAGTTATGTCAAATTGCAATAAGATCATTGGCCGTCTTCCTAGACATCCGGAGAGTGTTGGTCGGTTCATCAAACATTGCAATAGATTGAATTTTGAAATTAGGGTAATCTTATGAGAAATGTAATGTCTTAATTTTTTTGCAACGGAAATCAATGTTATAGAATGCTTCTCAATAGGTAGATACATTATCTCCGTCGGTATTAGGCAGTGACTTAAGTAGTAGAGTTCCTTTTCTTTACCCTCGTCATTGACTTGGGCTAAGAGGGCTCCAATAGAGTCGTCTAAGGTCGCGGTATAAAGTATCAAAAGTTTTCCTAGGATAGGGGCTGCCAAGTCAGGATGTGTCATTAAATATTGTTTGACATCCTCGAAAGCCAGTTGGAATTTATCTTTCCAAACAAATTTGGTGTCCTTTTTAATTAATGCCGAGAAGGGCTGACACTTACCTGAGATATTAGAAATAAAGCGTCTCAGATATGCCAACTTCCCTTGGAAGGAACGAAGTTGATTCAATATTTTAGGATAAGGCATTTCCAAGATAGTTTTAATCTTATCTGGGTCAATCTCGATTCCACAATGACAGACAACAAATCCTGGAAACTTCCCAAAGGTAACGCCAAAGGCGCACTTTAAGGGACTCATTTTAAGGTCATATCATTGCAACCGTTCGAACACAATCCTCAAATCATACAAATGGTCTATTTTTTGCTTACTTTTGATGACCAAATCATCCACATTGCATTCCACTTGATTGTGAATGAGGTCATAAAAAATATTTGTCATCGCTCGTTGATATGTTGCTCGAGCGTTCTTCAACCCAAATGACATCACTGTGTAGCAGAAAATCCTGATAGGTATTCTGAAGGCTGTAAGTGTTGCATCTTTAGGATCCAACTTGATTTGGTTGTATTCCAACGATCCATACATGAATGAGAAAATTTCATGTGCCGAAGTAATCTCCTCCATCATTTTTGGTATCGGTAATGGGAATTTGTCTTTTGGACACACTTTGTTTAAGACTCTGAAGTTGACATAAATTTGTATTTGTCCATTTTTCTTCTTAACTGAGATAATGTTGGCTAAGCACATGGGGTATTTCTCTTCTTTTACAAAGTTAGTGTCTATTAATTTCTTCACCTCTGCGATAACTTGTTGCTCTATTTCGTGGTGAAATCTTCTGGGAACTTGTTCCAGTGGGGTCATATCCCTGTCTACCCTAAGTTTATGAGCTGCAACCTCTGCTAACAGTCCTAGCATTTCATCATTGCTCCATGCGAAGCAATCTTTGAATTCTTATAGCAATTTAATTAGTTGTAAATATTTTTCATCATTGAGTAGAGAACTTATAAACGTAGGTCTAGGTTGCTCTTCAGTTTTGAGGTTAATTTCCTTTAATTCAACATTAGTTGATTTAGTTTCCTCCTCAAATTTTGGCAGAGCATCTTCTATTAGATGATCAATAGAGTCATCATCCATTTTAAGGAAGTCCCCTTCTGATTCACTAGTAACAACCATACAAAATTTCGAATCATCGACTGACCCAACTGTACCAAATTCGAGACCCACTTTCGGATTAGGAGTTCAACTTTTAACATTCCATAATTTTTCAAAAAGTTGTAATTTATCTTTCAACATTTGTTTTCGCAAATTCCCCTATTGAATCAACTTTTGTACACAAGCTGAAAAGTAACCAAAAGGAAATTCCATTGATTCATTGGGATCATCATCCAAATTTACATGATTTTCAAGATTAGTAAGGTAGAAGCATGATAAAACTTGATCGGCTTTGAACCAGCGCTACAGACTTCCTTGACCTCTAAACTCTCAAACTTTGAAGGGAGAATCGGAGTAAGGGTCATGGTGTTCACATAATGGTTTATCTGATCATACATCATCTCATATTCGCTTTTCTCCGCATCTTCTAAGGATATCTTGTATTGAGGTTTATTTTATTTTGTCATCATTATTTCATCTTCGGAACTGTCTTCATCACTAACGTTAATGGTTGGCTTAGTTCGTTCAACAATTAAGTTGGTTTTTCCTCATCCACGTCCGCAAGCCTCGACCTCAGGTACATGAACTAAAAGAACCACCACCAACTTGATGCAAAAGAGTGGTGGAAGATCACAGAAGCAAAGTTGAATGGCCTCCTCTTTTTGATTTTTCTAAATCTTTACTTTTATTTGTGACAATTTCACGAGAGAAGACAATTTTCTTTGGAGGCGCGTAGTAGGCAGCATCTTCATAAATACTAACTTCATGAACTGAGAAGGGTTGTAGATCTCCCTTGATGCAATGTTCATGTCATTAATAGACACTAAGATAACTTAATGCATTGGTGTAGAGATGAAGGAACCATGTTGTGTTCGTGAATCCATGGTCGACCAAGTAGAGCATTGAAAGAGGTCTCGGTGAGGATTTGGAATTTAGTGGTTGTTACTAAATCTCCAACGTTCATAAGCAATGTAATGGATCCAAGGGCTCTCTCTCTCTTCTGGTTAAATCCTCTTAACATCATTTTATTAGCCATAAGCTCTTGGGCTTCAATGTCCAAATATGCCAATGTCCGTAGACTCATCAAGTTGAGTGATGCTCCAGGATCTGCTAAAACTCTGGACAACACAAATCTACCAAAATTAACAAAAATGTAGAGTGGACGATTGTGGTCGGCGGTACCAAGCAGCAAGTCTTCATATGTGAAGGTTACCCCAGATAGTTCCTTCAACGAGCAAACTACATCCAAGGATGTGTTGGCCAACTGGGCTAAATAAATCTCTGGGCCAAGCAAGGCTGTAACTAGAGACTCTCTCGTCTCCTTTGATAGGATCAGAGCGTTGTAGATGCTTAATCTGGCCGGCAACTTCCTAAGATGAGCTAGCACATTGTAATCCACTTTATTTGGTCCTCTAATTTTCTCTTAGCTATGAGGTTCTTTTACTTGTGGAGGTGGAGGTAGCTCTTCTCGAGTTAATATTTATTTTTCTTTATCACTTGGAGCAATTCTTGGGGGTAGTACTCTCTCATATCTTAAGTTCACCTCTATAATTTCTTCTTCTTAAAATATCATTGTCGAATCTTTCAGTTTTTTATTTTTATCTGAAAGATCTAATTTGATGGCAAGTGGTGCACCGTGGTGCTCAAGAATTTGTTCCTCATTCCCGGTGTTGTCGTAAGCAGTATCGTCAATGTCTCCTTCAGTTTTTTCAATGAGTTCATCGGACTCGAGTACGATTTGAGGATCATTTTGGGAATCAAGATCAAGGCTAGATTGGCCAAAATCAATTACCTTATCACCAGGAATAGTTAAAATGTAGCCAAAATTATAATCATTATATTCATAAGACCTTAAAGGGGTAAAAAGATAATCATACAAAGTCAGGGGTTCGAGGATTTTCTTCCTCGAATTAGAAACAACTAATCTAGTAGAGGCATCCCCTATCCTGCCCCTGTGATATCAATCTTCATAGTGATGTTCTTCTTCTTCTTTATCTTTGACGATGAATCTCCTTGTGAAATCTTCATCTCGGCCTTGGCAAGCTGAAGATCCTGAATGAAGGCTTGTTTTAAAGCATTGTGGATTTGGTTCAATAATTTCTTAGACGATTTGCTCCAGACTGCATTCCATCCATCTGTTCCAGTCTATGCGGAAGATTGTTTTGATGCATCCTGAATTTGGTTTAGGACCCTCTTGAGCTTGTCCCAAGTTGTACTCCATCCATCTTCTCCAGTAAATGGATCAATCGGAGAGATTGCCTCACCCGAAATCATATTTATGGAACCTTTTTTAGGTTTTTTTAAATATTATTTGGAGATCGTTATATTCCCTTCTTTAAGGTTCTTCTCAAGCCAATGCTTAAAGATGAAACATTCTTATATAGTGTGCCCAAGCAACCTGGGGTATGGGCAATAATTTGGTTCATCCTTCTCGTCAACCTCTTTGAGTTTCTTTGGATTTGGTAGTTTGAATTCAGACTTCTTCATCAGACTTTTGAAGATCTTGGATACTTCTTCATCTTTGAAAGAATACACCTTTTTTTGTCATTCTGCCAAAGATATTCTTTTATTCTCAGTTCGAAATGATCCTCCTTGAGGCCGTCACTTGTTGGACTGGCTACTCTGTTTCTGAGCATGCTGTGAAGATTGGCAAGGATTTTTTGGATATATATTCATTTCATTATCGACAGTCGCTACTGTTCCTGACTTCTTTTAAAATACTCTGGCTGCCTTGGATTTCTCACAAGAGTCTATATGTTTGATTTATTCTTGAAGACTGTTAACTTTACTGAGTAGCTTCTCAAAGAATTTGATGGTGAGTTGCTTGAGCATGAAAGCTACTGGCCCATGAATCCTTTTGAGTAAAATCTCAATTGCCCGATGTTCCTGTAGCTGAGTTTCACACTTCATGCTAAGGTTTCTCCATCTCAAGATGTAATCCACCAAAGTTTTATTGGGCTTTTGCTTTTCCATCATCAGCTCTCCTATAGAAACATGGTGTTGCACTCCAGCAAATTTCTTAAAAAATAATTGATCCAGCTCGACAAATGTCTTAACTTATCCATTGGGCAAATTAGCATACCAATTGAAAGCAATCCCTGGCAGGCTACTGACAAGTTGTTGGATAAGTAAAGCTGTGTTACTTCATGTGCTGCCACAACTGGCTCAAAAATGTGTTATGTGCTTTCTAGGATTTCCAACCCCATCAAATATCTTAAAGTTTGGGAACACAAAACCCTTGGGGAAGGGTACTTCATCGAATTCTTCCAGGTAGGTTGAACCTTTAAAATCAATGCAATAGCTTTAGATTGGGTTAAGGCATCTCAAACTTGCTCAACATTTGCTTAAATTCCTTCTCTGGCATGGCGCTCGATGGATGATCCTTCTTTGGTTGCTCATCTCTTTTTTTTGAGGCAACTTCTCTTCTTTCATCTGTAAAATATATAATTTCTGGTTGATTTACCTCTGGAGAGGCTAACTGTGGGGTTGAGATTGTCATTGAACTGTGGTCATGACGGCCATGGTTGTGGCCATCTCTTCTATTCTTTCCTCCAGTTGGCTAATTTGCATTCCCCTTATAAGGATAGACCTACGTAGCTCATCTACGACGCTATCTTTGATGAGAGATTGAGCCTCGCACGCAGATGTAGCGGCTCTGGTTTCAATGAAATAGACATCTACGAAATCTTCTTTGAGGTAATCATTATTGTAAAAGTCTTCATCATCATCAATGGAGACTCCATGTTCCCGGGCCAACTCATGAATCTTGACTCTGAGCATTTCAACTCTTCCTTCAATTATTAATTCTTTAATTGCCTTAAGATCTAGAGGACCCAGCTGAACCTCCTCCTCTTATTCTTCCATCTTGCTGGCAATTCCTGCAATAATGTTAGAAACTTTGGACCCTGGTTTCATCCCATGATCTTGCTCTGTGGGCTCACCAGACCGTATCGGTACAACGACCTTGGGTACCCACACCATCTTCTTTGACAGTGATGTCTTGAGATGAAGTGCCTCAGCAGAAACATCAGTATGTCAAAGAGAAGTATGCTCCCCATGGTGCAGACTAAGTACAGTACTGAGTAATTTTTTCATCATCTCCTTTGAATCTTGAGGAATATTCTTGTAATGTGTGATCAATAGATATCTTGGAGCTAGTCGTTACTTGGTTTGTCGATGACCTGTGGGTTTAGCAACAGTAGAATTGGTAGTGACAATAGATGTAACAACTCTGTTCCCCAAGCAGAACTAGACAGAAATACGAGCAGACAAAACTTCAGTTGATTTCGAAGATCGTTTGGTAGATTTGACGTCCCTTATGTTTTCTTTCTTTATGTGAGGGAATACTCCCACTTGTTTAAGTATTTCACTAACTGAACAACCTTCCATGGCAGCTAGCTTCTTGAAACTGAACTAACTCGGGTGATAGGAGTGAACTTCTTTCTCTCCTCACCATATTCATGAAGTGATGGTAAAGTAGTGGCAATTTTTTGGATACTCTCGTACCCATTGGTACCCATTAAAGGATAGAATCTACTTCCTTGCAGAAGTGGATATTTTTCCAGTAATTCCGACTCTTGCTGGTGAGGATCTTCATCAACAGGTATCTCCTTAGGAGCCTGGGCTTTAGTAGCCCTCCAAACCCTCTTATTATGATTTCTCTTTTGGGTTCCAGTTAGCAATGTAGTCAGAATTTAGGTATTGATTAAAAATTCCATAATGGCTTCCTAAACCTCTCTGTTCAAAGGTGATTGAGCAGACGGTCCTGAAGTTCAAAAGTGTTGACCAACTTTCCCAAGATAGAAATGGGTAATGCATGCCATCAAAAGAAGGGTAATTCGGTTCATGAGGGACATGAACACATTACCAATGTATGAAGATAATATTTTTTTATTTAAATGGAGAGAAAAACATGTCCCCAGCGGAGTCGCCATAAGCTATCGACACTATCTTCATTGAGGAGTTGCCCGTATGAAGTTGTCAGTCACTGGAATTAAAATCCCATCGCCTGCTTCAGAAGGACATTTTAATTTACATATATATATATATATATAAGTTTTAAAAAATATGAAATAAAACTGACCTCATATTTTTCACAGTTTAAATGAAAGAGCGTTATACCTCAAACCTTGTATCTATCCCGAAGGATAAACAAAAGACATGAGGATAAGGCTCGATGAAATATACTAAGAAATATTTGACATTTGTTTGGTCTATGAAACCATTTTATTTGCTGATAATCTCCCTTATTTAATATGAAGAATTAAATAGGGTTTATATTAAGCTGGGTTTAGACAAGATTTCTAAAAGGGCAAGCCTCTATAGTTAATTACATCTTAGATAATCAAAGTCACCTATGAAAACTCTCATTAAAAATTAAGAAATATTATCTTTAAGGAGTTCAAAAGGACAGGAATTTTCAACGAAATCAGACAAATGAAGTATGAAAAGGGATTGGTTCAAGTTTGGAACATTTTTTTTTGGAATCCAAAGGAGAAGAACTATGGGATGTCATGGATCCGGTGGAGAACATCTGTGACTTTCCACTCTATTCTATTGTTTGGCTTCAGTATTGAGGAGAAATTATTGAATGTTTCATCCTGCCAATTTTATTAGTTAGGGTTTACATTTGTGTTAAATAATCAACCTCAAAATCTAGGACGAGTTAGGGCTTATATTGTACAACAAAGCTATATAAACGCCTAAATATAAGGTGAGGATTTATGTTGCATTAGCAGACAACCTCAAAATCCTATGGCTTGTTGTTTAATTCTAAGGAAGGACTAGTTTAGCTAGGGAAGATATGTTTTTCTATAGAAGATGGTTGTGCTGCCCACCAAGCAAGCTTCAAGCACCTTATCATGACGAATTTAAGTTTACTAGGGTGTCAAGTTATGATGGCAAATCAGACAGCCCTGTGGTTGAAGCTCTTTAAATCTTATGGGGGCATGTTAAAGTTGATTAGAGCGACATTAATTAGGTTCCTATAGTTCCCTCGTTTCGGTACATACTTTCATTTAGATCGTGGGAAGCCTCGTTACCGACTGTAGGCTACCTCATCCAAGGGAGTCCCGATCATTTGATAAAGATGTCTTAATTTAGTTGTAGTTGTGGTTTTTTTGTAATGTTTGTGATTAATTTTTGAGCTGTTTTAGATTTTGGATGTTGTGGAGATGATTTTTATCTTGGTTAATTTTGATTTTTTGTTCTGGTTTTGCGGCTATCCTAGCAGTTTTGGTTTTCATTGAGGGTGACATCATTGCTTAGCATGCAAATTTTGTAAGTATACAACTACAGTGTGGAAAGTATAGAAAAGGACAGTACTGTAAAATGTAATAGCGTACCTAACGAGTTTTCTTATTCCACCACCTGAAACTTAAAATGCTTTTGTAAAGTAAGAAAATAAGGTTATGACAATTTTCCAAAATCCTAAGTCATATCTTGGTGAGCACCTATTAATTTGACTATGGATGATTTCATTAAGCATAACATATCAAGTAGAGTAGACCTTCGAGGTATCCAACAGGTCAACAGAAAAAGGCAGGTCCATGCTTTCCCCTCACCGCTTGCTGAGAAGACTCAAGCTCATTTAAACTTATTATGTTGCTTAATAATCCATCCTGTAAATAATTCTAGTGTTCAATGAAAAAAGATGTTTCAATTATCCGTAAGTGTAGAGTGATTATCATTCATCCTTCAATTTGAGAATTATCCATGTGAAGACCCTTAAAGGGGCAAGTTAGTGTTATTAAGACAACCAATTCTTATTTTAACTTAGGCTTGTAGTGTTCAATTTCTAGTTACATTCACTTTTTTAATCCTAATTTAATCAAATTTGATTTAGCTTAAATCACTACCAAGCCCTTAAGATCCTGGTGGATGTCTTAGCAATTTTTAAAAAGATTAAATTTTAAGTGATAATAATCCATCATCAAAACATTTGAATATCACTTGAACACTAGATAGGGGTCTCTAATTAGTGAGTTATTAACACCCAAAACTATATCCCTAAGTCTAGGATCATTAAATTTGGTAGGCATCTAAATTTTAATCGTCTAGGAAATTTCAAATTTATCCTTTAATCTCAAAAAGTGAGATTGATTTCTACCAATTAATCTCTTGTGTTTCAATCATCCAAATATATTAACTAATATCAAAGGTTGCCCCTTTCCCTTTCTTGAATTAAACTTAAATGTTAATTAAAGCTAAATTTCTAAAATTACACTTTTGCCCCTAAGGTTCCATCACTTCATAATTCATCAAATTTAATTCAATTCACTTTAGAATTTTCATCCCACGTTACTCATTGGTCAATTAAAACATGAGAGGAGAAAATGTGATTTTTCAAATTTTAATTTAATTTATATATTTATTTATATGCAAGAATGGGATTTTTCAAAGAAAATACAACAACTTGACCAAGGTAAAGCCTAATCCATTAAAATTGTTACTGGAGGTAGAGTTAGACTAGAGAAATATTTAGGCCAAATTTCATGATTTTTTGAATTTTATTTGAATTATTAATAATAATTTTAAGTTCTAGAGTATTAATTAATTATAAAATATTTTAAATGTGGAAAATTAAGTCTTACATTTTTATTAAATCACTCTAAGGTCAAGGAAACTAGACAAATAAGTTTTAAAATTTTCTAATTTTCCTTAGAATTACTATAAATTTTTAAGTGAAAGATTAAGAAAAATCATTTTTTAGCCCTTAAAAATTATTTTAAGCTTTAAATTGAAAATCTTCACTTAGAAAATTATGAAAAATATTTGAATTATTCCTAAGTACTTAAGAAACAATATAGAATATTTTCATAAATTTTATTTATTTTGTGATTTTTATTAATTTTTAATTATTTAATATTTAAAATAGACTTAAGAATAAAGTTTTTATTTTATTTACAATTTTATTTTTAGAAAATTTCTGCACATAGAGAACTCTAAAAACAAATTTTTACAAATTTTTAAGTTATATTTTAATTATTAAAAATCATTTTAGTATCAAAAAGGCCATTTAATTTAGAAAATCAATTTGATTTATCAAATGAGCTCCAAATATTTTGAAAATTTTATCGCGAGTTCTCTAAATTTCAAATTACAGTGGATATTAAAAATCAAGTCATTTAGTTGTTGATTTTTTCCAAACTAACTTTTTTTATGTTTTGGGGTTTTGTGAGATTTAAGTGTGTTCTTGATGACATGATCCAAGAAAATATTTCCAAAGAGCTCTTTGGTCACAATAAACCTTCCAAAATTTCTTTGGATTTTTCTAAGAAACATGCTAATTATTACGATTAATTTATGCAAGTAATAGACATAAACTTTAAAAATATGAATCTTTGTCTAGAGGTCTTCTCTGACTTTGGAAAAATCAGAGAAATCCCCCATGGCAAAGGCAACAACATGCCAAAATATCAAACCATGGTGAAATGTCTACATGCATGGGGAGTTAAAATACTCAAATTAGTATTAAATTATTTAAAAATAAAGTATGCATCAAATAAACTTCAAACCATTTCCAAATTGTTCTTCTCCATTCACTGAGCACTAGGTTATTTTTATTTTATTTTTGTGATTTGTCTACAGCAAGATATGAATTTTTAAAGATCAAGCATTAAAATAAATCAGAAAATATCCTATTATTCTATTTAAATGTGCGGCAGCACAAAATCATATGACGGCTCCGTGATGGGAATTATAATTTAGTTATCAATTTCGTAAAGAGAATCAAAATTTAAGTACTGACCTCAAAAGAAAAGAATCAAAATTTTGGTATTGACCCCAAGATGGGAATTAAAATTTAGGTATCAACCCCAAAAAAAGAATTGGAATTTATGTACTGACCTCGAAAGAAATTAATCAGAACTTAGGTACTGACCCCAAGAATTTCATGGGTGTGGAAATATTTCTCTGATAGGAAGGTGGAAAATATAGGGAATTTAAAGGAATCAGACGACATTGTACCGACTCTAGAATGACCTTGAAATTTCATGGAGGGGGAAAATTTCTCGGAAGGAAGGTGAAAAATATAGGGAATTTAAAGGAATCGAAGAGCTTGCACTGACCCTAGAATTTTGTTTGAAATGTTGTGATAGGGAGGGTTCAAAAAGCAATGCAGTATCAACCGTAGCATCCCAACCTCTAAAATATTGTGGGAATCAAAATTTAGGTAAAGACCCCGAGTTTTGAGATTATTAAGTGTTGAGATTATGTGAATACAGAGATTTTGTGAGGAGTGTGACACTCCTTGGAGGTTGTGAAAAACATGGTGCAGACAAACATAGTCATGCTGCAAAAATGAAGAGTGAGAAATCTTAAACTCGAGAGAAGCGAATCATCAAATTTATCATTTTCTTTTCTTGTTGTCTTTATCACATTTAATTATCAAAATATCTTTTTGAAAATTTATTTTTTTCTCGTTAATTTTAAAAAACAAATTTAAATTTTAATATCAAATTTCCATTGTTTCATTTTTTGTTCATTATAATTTAGAAACAACATATAGTTCTGCGGCTCTTTATAAATCACACAAAAGGGAAATTGAAAAAATTCATTAAAATTTGAAAGAAATTTCATCAATCTGCTTCAAATATGGGTTACAAACTTGAGTACATGCTGAAGCATCAAAATATAACAAGCCGTATATATTTGATACCTCATATGCTGAGTACATATCATATCTGCTACTCCGACGTAGTACAAAAAGTCAAAAAAACTGTCTATCTGTCCTCTGTGGTGAGCTCATAATCATGCTGACCTTCCAAGCCAAGCTCCAGGAAAAGTATTCCTTTCACGTGTACTTAAAGGTGCAACCATCTCATAGCTCATTTTGGCGCAACTCTTCCAATTTTGGGGCTTGATAAAACCCATGCGGTACTTTACTATCATCCATTCTTTTGAATGTCACAGAAACTCTACAGTGTCACACTCTAGGAATGCGGTGCTTTGCCAGATCTGCCCCGTTTCCTTTTTGAATTAGTATTGAACCTATTGGTAGCGGAATATTGACGGATCCTCTGAATTCTCCAAGACCATCAATATAAATATATTTCCCAAACAGAATGTTCCTTTGGCTCATGAAGGACATTGTGTAGAAGGGACTTACAAAATCAAGGTAGTCTAAGTGCAGATGAATACAGTCTCATGCATCATAAATGTTGATTATGCAGCTATTTGGAATGAAGTCCACTGGTAGTATGCTCCACCTGACGATCCTTTTAAAACTTTTTTTTATCTCAAAAGACAGAGGATCCACCTCATCATATTATAAGATACATGAGTGATTCCCTAGCATAACTTTGACAAAATTGTAGTAGCAGCCACATTAAATGGTTATTCTGTCCTTCACACGCACCCATTTCTGAGACTTTGAGTAAGTCTTCTACATTAATAAACTGGCTTGACCTTAGTCTCCCAAGTCGAATACGTAGTCAAGAAACCTTCTTTCATCATTTTGAAAAAATTCCATGTATATAGTTCTAGACCTTCAATGTTTTTGACAAATTTCCCTTGGATTTCTTCATAGAATTCAAATTCTCTTTTCTTGACTCTGTTAATTCTTTTTAGTTCTGCTGCAATAAACCTTTATGATCGTCGGGACCATTGCCTCATTTCAATATCTATGGGAAACCATGTCTAACTTGGCTATGTTTGTTGGCGGTTGTATATTCTTCAAAGGAACTATAATGATCCAAATGGAGGACATTACATCTTGGGCACTCCACAAATGCTCTTGCGGTCAATGCTCGTGTTAAAATTTTACCATTGCACATCAGTCAACCTTTGCAAAGTTCATCTGGAATTTCTATTTGTGTCTGCTCTGCAATAAAGTCAGACCTACCCTTTATAGCAGGTGGACTGGTAGAAGTCTCCCTCATGGGTCATAAATTTTTCCCTCAAGAATTACTATAAGTATATCTTCTGCTTTTTTCACACTCCTTTTCTTCTGATGCAAAAAAAAAACTCAATGCTTGTGGCGGTTGACGATGCAACGTTGCGTTCTTCTGAGTGGTGTATCTGACACTCTTTCTTCATCGACACTGATTAAATTCCCCATTGGTGCAATTATCATGGACAATAGACGATGAGTTCCTTCCATTTGATCTTGTTGTATTGCTACTTTCTTCCTCTTCAGTGAGGAGTCTTATTTGGTACCAATATTTAGTAGTGATGGTAATCTTTATTTCTCCCGACAACAGACTACGTCCATTTGTAGACCCTTGTTTTCTACTATTACGTGACCGAAGTTCATGTGAAAGTATAGGATACCGCCCTGGGCTGCCCTTTCCTTATTTAGTGTGAGATTCAAGCAATCTTTAAAAGTTAAAATCAGCTTTTGTCTCGAAATTTTTCTGTATAAGACAAAAAAACATCAGTGCGCTGAAGTTCAGCACAAACAAAAACAACAATGAAATATTAATTAAACAAAATTTTTAGTTTATACAGGTGCAAATTTTTTGTACTCAATTTAATTTAATTCATTGAGATTTCAAAATTAAAAACAAGAGAGGGAAATTAAGTTGAGCTAAATAAAAAATTTTCATTTATTGAGGTTAATTTTATTACAAAGTTTTAGACCTAGTCACTAACGTTTAGCTAAATAAATAACCCAAAAACAAGCAACATTTTCAAAAATTCATTTCAAGCAATGTCACATTGTGTAGTATATCTTCAAATATATGCCATTAACCATCAACATAGTTTTTTTGCCCCAGAAATCCACAAGTTGGTAAGATCCTCATGAATAAACCTTTTTTATGAGAAATGGTCCCTGGTTTGACTTTTCCATCTATCTTTTGATGCAAGAGAATAGGTCTTTTGATAATAAGTATGAGGTCACCCACTTTGAAAGCTGATACACCAAAAATATATGAGGGTACTTTAGAATAATTAATTCCCATTTAATCAATCTTTTTAGAAATAACAGCAATTTGTGATGCCAAAGTAGACATTGCATCAGAATCATGAGTACTAGTTACTCTCTTAGGATTTACCATTTCAGAGGGCCATTAAAAATTAATTGTAGCCATTTATTCAATTAAGGAATATGCTTCATCAGAAGGTTTTGACATTAATCAACCATCCGCAGCAGCATCTATAATAGATCTCATTGATCCTATTAATCCATTATAAAATGTTTAAATTTTAACCAATCTGGTAAAGCATGATGTGGACATTTCCTAAGAAGATCTTTAAATCTTTCCCAGGCTTCATATATCGATTCCCATTCAAATTGACAAATTGATGTAATATCATTTCTAAGCTTAGCTGTTTTCGAGGGTGGAAAATATTTAGCCAAGAATTTTTATGATAGTTCACCCAAGTTTTAAGAGATCCAGGTGCTAATGAATATAACCAAGCCTTGGCTTTATCCCTTAATGAAAAAGAAAAAATTCTAAGCCTAACAGCATCATTAGACACTCTGTCATATTTAAATATAGCAAAAATTTTAGGAAAACTAGCAAGATGTAAGTTAGGATCTTTAGTAGGTGATCCTTCAAACTAATTATTTTGTACAATTTGGATAATAGCAGGTTTAAGCTCAAATGGATTAGCAGCAACATCAAGATTTTGAATAGTCAAGTGAAGTTCACCTGCTGTTAGATTCACATAATCTTTTAAAGGTTTTTGTCGATTTTCATTTGTTGGATTATCTAAGTTATTCACCATTCCTTGTAAATTTTTAATTTCTCTTTAATTTTTTTAAATTTTTGAAAGAGTACGTTCTAATTTTGAATATTAAGGTACTAAACCTTCAGATCCAATATTTCGCATAAACAAATAAAACAAGCAAAGTAAAACACAATAAAAAATATTTCTTTTTGGAATTTTGTTTTTTAAAATTTTTTAATTATTTATTTATTTTTAATAATAATAATTTTTTATGGTATATATATATTATCTCTAAATTTCCTAACTTATCAAAACTATTTAATTCAATCATTACCTTCCCCGACAACGGTGCCAAAAACTTGATTCGACTTTTTTTATTCTGATAGATTGTGTAAAATTTATTTACATATAATCAATTAATATTTGGATTCTATGCAAGTATATGTATCATTATCAAGTAATGATGGAATTTCTACGTAAGCCCCAAATATCGATCCTACGGGGAAGGTTTAAATTGGAATTGATAAATTTGCTAGTAAAATCAAAGAAAGTCAATTTAAATCACTGTCACTAATTTCAATTGTTGAAATGTAATCAAAATTAAATTTTTAAACTACTAGCAAATAAAATATACAAAATTTAAAACAGTTAATACTAATCTATTAACTATGTTTATGTAAAAGAGATTCTTATGTGAAAAAACATCCTTCCCACTACAATGATGCTATGGTAAAATGAGATGAGATAAATTTTCATAATATGTATTGTGCCAAATTTGAGCAATTTTAATTCTCTACCCTGATATAGTGCATAGAAAATAGTTGGTTAAACTCATTTTTTTGTCCCTAAATCTGTGGCTAGGCTAGGAGGATACCGGCTCCCACTTCCCTTCACCTGAAGGCTAGCTCTCACTTCAATTCTTAACTACTAAGACTGAATTAAAGATTTTAGTCTGTCACCCTAAAAGTTCTAAAATTCTACACCCAACAAAGAATATTTCTCTATTTATTTGCACTGAATTTGATAAATGATGTTATATTTACTGGAATCAAATGTGATCCTTACTCTTTTGTACAACTCAGACTCCATTTCCTGGATCATATGTTTTACAACACATTTTAATAATTCAATGAACTAGAAAAAAAAGTAAATTAAGTTCGGAGTTGAAAAATCATCACTATTTATTTTACAATTTAATATCGACACATTCATGTTATCTCTTTATTTGACCATATCTCAGAGTAGGTAGAAAGATTTAGGGAACTACTCAGACTTCATGAGAAAGAAATAACAAAACATAAACTTCAAATATAAAAGAAAGTTCATACAGGACTGATAAACAAACAATACTTATTTGAAAACTCTTTCTCAAAGCAAATCCTTTGTAGCCTTTCCTTAGAAATATAGCAAGAAGATATCGCTCACTTTTTTCCTTCTCCAACCCTCTTACAGAAATTTTAACATTAAATCTCACCACAAAAACTCTAAACTATGAGAATAAAACACTAATTGACTCCAATATGGAAGTGGAATGGAATGACGTGGTGCAAAAAATTAAAGTAGAGTGAACAATGTAGAGGAGCCCATTTTCTGATGAAATTTAGCCTCAAATAGAGCCCAAGGTCGGTTCTCCTAGAGGTGCCTCCAAAACTCTTCAAAAAGTCATCCAAATACATTTAACCTTCTAAGAACAGGGTCTGCACCGCCTTTGGCACCATTGGCGCTAGTCTGGCGCCATCAGTACTGAGTAAAAAATCTCTGTGTTAATTTTTTCTGTGCCGTCAGTGCTACCCTCGGTGCTGTCGGCGCTGAGCATTTCTTCAAAAATGTCATTTTGACTCTAAATTTCATCCTTTTTGCTTTCTTTTTGCTTTAAGCCCTAAAAATCAATAAATTGTAAGAAAATATCAAAATATGTTCCATTAAAGTGTAATATCATCAAAAATAGGTATAAAATATGGGTCTAAAAATTCATATATTTTTGGTGTATCAGAATCCTAGGAATTTTTTGGAGGTGACGCCAAAGGCACACGTTAAGGGATTTTTCTTGTGATTATATTATCATAATTGTTGGGACGCAATCCTCAAATCATACGAATGGTTTATTTTCTTTTTACTTTGAATGACCAAATCATCCACTTAGCATTCTACTTGGTTGTGAATGAGGTCATCAAATGTCTTCGTCATCGTTCGTGATATGTTGTTCGGCGTTCTGCAACCCGAATGACATTACTGTGTAGCAAAAAATTCCAATTGGCATTCTGAATATAGTAAGTGTTGCATCCTCTAGAGCCATTTTGATTTGGTTATAGCTTGATAATTCATCCATGAAAGAGAAATCTCATATGTCGATGTGATGTCCACCATTAATTATGGTATCAGTAGCGAAAACTCATCTCTTGGTCATGTCTTGTTTAAATACCTGAAGTCGACACATACACGAATTTGTCCATTTCTCTTCTCAACTGGAACAACATTAGCTAAACATGTGAGGTTTTGCTCTTCTCTTACAAAGTTAGCATCTATTAACTTTTTTACCTCAGCAATGACTTGTTGCTCTATCTCGAAGCACATTCTTCTGAGAGCTTATTTTAGAGGGGTCATATCTTTGTCCACCCCGAGCTTATGAACTGCAACTTCTGCTGACAACCCTAGCATTTCATCATTGCTCCATGCAAAGCAATCTTTAAATTCTGGTAATAACTTTATCAATTCAGTGGATTCATATTTGTTGAGTAGAGAACTTATATAGGTGAGTCGGTGCTACTCCTCATGCCCGAGGTTGACTTCTTTCAATTCATCCACTGTTGGTTCAATCTTTTCTTCAAATTGTGGTATAGCATCATCTATAGACTGATTCTCAGAGTCATCCTCTATATCAAGGCTCCTCTTCTAATCCAGTAGTAACAACCATACAAAATTTTGAGTCATCGACTGGTCCTACAATACCAAATCCATGACCTTCATTCAAGTTAGAAGTTCAACTTTGCTCATTCCACAATTTTTTAAAAAGTTGTAGGTTAATCTTTGGCAATTTCTTTGGCATATATCCCTATTGAATTAACTTTTGTATACAAAGAGAAAAGTAACCAAAAAGTAATTCCATTAATTCATTAAAATCCTCTTCAAAATTTACATGATTTTCAGAATTAGCAGAAGGGGATGCACAGTAAAACTTGATCGGTTTTGAAAAAATTCTACGGACCTCCTTGACCTCTAAACTCTCAACCTCTTGAGAGTGGATTAGGGTAAGGTTCATGGCATTCACATAGTGGTTGATCCTACCGTACATCGACTCGTATTCACTTTTCTCGACATCTTCCAAAGAAATCTCGTATAGAGGTTTCTACTATTTTATCATCATCATTTCTTTCTCAGAGATTTATTCATCAAAACTTTCTTCCATGTCTATGTTGATGGTTGGCCTAGTCCGTTTAACAATTGTGTTGCTTCTTCCTCATCCACGTCCCTGGCCTCGATCTCGGGTGTATGGGCTAAAAGAACCTCTACTAGCTCGTACTAAAGGAGTGATATTAGATACCTGAAGCAGATTTGAATGGCCTCTTCTTTGTGATTCTTCTGATTCTCCAACTTCATTTGCCACAATTTCACGTGAAAAGACATTTTTTTTTGGAGGTGAGTAGTAGGCGACATCTTCATGGATTCCCACTTCATGAACTGAGAATGGTTGTAAATCTCCATTAAAGCAATTTTCTTGTCCTTTTTTTTGAAATACTTGATACATTGTTGTAAAGATGACGGAACCATGTTATGCTCGTGAATCCATGGCCATCCAAGTAAAGTGTTGAAAGAGGTCTCTGCATCAATGATATGGAATTTTAAGGTTGCTACTAGTTCTCCAACTTTCATTAATAATGTAATCGATCCAAGGGCTCTTTCTTTCTTCTGGTTAAATCTTATTAACATCATTTTATCAGCTGTAAGCTCCTGAACCTCAATATCCAAGTATGTTAACATTCTTAGACTCAATAAGTTAAGTGACGCTTCTGGATCTACCAAAACTTAGGATAATACCAATCTACTGATATTCACAGAGATGTAAAGCGGTCAGTTGTGGTCGGTAGTGTCGAGCAACAAGTCTTCATCTGTGATGGTTATCCCAGGCTGTTCTTTTAAAGAACAAACTTCATCTGAGGAAGTACTGGCCAACTGAGCTAAGAAAATCTATGGGTCAAGCTAGGTTTTAACCAGAGACTCTCTCATCTCCTTTGGCAGGCTCAGAGAAACGTAGATGCTTAATTGGGCTGACAACCTCCTAAGATGAGCTAGCATGTTATAATCCACTTTGTATAATCCTCTAAACTTTATCGAGTTATGTGTCTCTTCTACTGGCGTAGGTGGAGATAGGACTTCTCTAGTGACTATTTGTTTTTCTTTTATCAACTGGAGTTGTTATCGAGGGTAATACTTTCCTGCTGCTTAGGCTTATTTTTATTATTTCTTCTTCCTAAGACATTGTAGGAAAAACTTATGGTGTCTCTTATTCATCAAAAAGATCTAAGTTGATGGCGAGTGGTGTACAATGGTACTCGAGGACTAGCTCCTCACTCTCAGTGCTATTGTAACCAGTATTGTCGATATCTTCTTCATTCTCATTAACGGGTTCATCAGACTTACGTAAAATTTTAAGAACAGTTTGGAAATCAAGATTGGAGTTAGATTCACCAAAGTCAGATATGTTATCATTAGAAATATTTACAATGTAGTCTAAATCATAATCATTATATTCATAATACCTCGGTGGAGTAAAAAAATAATCATGCATGGTAAGGGGTTCGAGGTTTTTCTTCCCTAAATTGTAGATAACCAATCAAATAGCGACAACCCCTGTATTAGCCCCCCTACTATCGATCTTTGTGACATCATACTTCTCCTTCTCTAGTTTCTGTGATTTTTCTAGAGAAATCTCTACCATGGATTGGACAGGCTATAGACTCTGAACGGTGGCTTGCACTGAAGCAGTTTGAATCTTATCTAGTATCTTCTTAAATGACTTGCTCCACAATGTGTTCCATCCGTCTTACTCTGAATTTGGATCTATCATAGTGAATAGTTTGGTCAAGATCATATTTAAATAACCTTTTTCAGGTGCTTTTAAATATTCCTTCGCGATCGTTATATTTCCTTCTTTAAAATTCCTCTGGAGCTAGTCCTTGAAAATGAAACAGCCTTCTATTGTATGTTCTGACATCCGGTGGTAAGGGCAAAAATTGGGATGCTCTTTCTTGTCAGTCTCTTCTAGCTTCTTTGGTTCTGGCATTCTGAATTTTTTCTTCTTCATTAAGTTTGTAAACATCTTTGATACTGCCTCATCTCTGAAAAATAACACTCTTTTCATCCGTCATAAAAGAGTTAAACCTCATCTATCATTTGCCCAGTATGGTCCTCCCTAGTGTGACTGTTGGTTAGACTGACCATACTACAGTGTTTGTTTTTTTTTAGTATGCAATGATGATGGTTGAAAACTCTAATGAGAATGTTCTTCTTGAATCTTTATCAGTTTTTTTCCTTTATCAAATGTTGCCACTGTTCTGGACATCTTCTCAAATACTTTGGTCATCCTAAACTGTTCTGACTCCTCTTGGGAATCCATACTTTTAACTTCCTTTTATAAACTACTGGATTTACTTAGCATCTTCTTAAAGGATTTGATGGTAAGTCACTTAAGCAAGAAAGTTGTTGGACTATGGATGCTTTTGAGTAAAATCTTAATTGCATGTTGTTCTTCTAGCTGAGGCTTACATTTCATTCTTAGCTTTCTCCACCTTAAGCTACAGTCCACTAGGGTCTTGCTTGGCTTTTTCCTTTCCACTGTGAGATCTCCAATAGAAATATGGTGTTGTGCTCCAACAAACCTCTATACAAACAACTGTTCTAATTCGATTTGCTAGATGCTATTTGGGATTTTCGGTATAGTGGAATGTCAAAAAATTTTTGTGACAACAAACCCTTAAGGTAGGGTATGACATTGAACTCTTTTGGGGCTAAGGCCTCCCCAATTTGTTGTTTGACCAACTGTTTAATATCCATTTATGACATATTATTTGGAGGGGAGTCCTTTTGCTGATCATCTCCATTGGCGGAGGCAACTTCTCTCATTTCATTGGTAATATGAGCTATTTTTGGCTGGTTAACTTCTAGAGAACCTAACTCTTATGAATGGGTTGTCCATGAACAGTAGCCATGGCGGCCATGGTGGCGACCATCTCCTCAATTCTTTTTTCCATCTAACCAATTTTTTCATCTATTAGTAGAATAACCTACACGTATCATCCATGGCGTTCCCTTCAATGAGAGGTTGGGCATCTCGCATAGATGTGGGGGTTCTAGTCTCGAGGACATGAATATTCATGAAGTCTTCATCGAGAAGATTGTTAAGATCGAAGTATTCATCATCATCAATGGCCACTCCATGCTATTTTTCCCTGACCTTTTCAACTTTCTCTTCAATTATTGCTTCTTAAACCATTTTGATATCTAGAGGACTTTCCTGAACTTCCTTTCCTTGTTTATCAAACTTTGTAGCATTAGCTGAATGATATTTGATACTTTTGACCTTTGCTTCATTCCACATTCTTTCCCTACAGGATCATTGAACCATATTGGTACAACAAACTTGGGTACCCATACCTTCTTTTTTGATGGTGATGTCTTGAGATGGGGAGTCTCAACAGAGGCATTGGCGTGTCAGGTAGAGGCATGGTCCCCACAGTGCAAACTAAATATAGTAGCTGGTGACTTCTTTATCTTTTCCCTCTTTGGGGCACTCTTACGAGCAATAACTGACAGTATCCTTGGACCCAGACATGCCTTGGCCGATTGATGTCTTATAGAACATGGAGTAACGCTGATAACAAAATCAGTGGTAGTGACGGTAGTATCAACTCGACTCCTCAGACGAAACCTGACGAGAATACGAGCTGGTAAAACTTCACTTAATTTTGAGGTTGTAGAGCAAATCTGACATCGAGTAAAATTTATTTCTTCATTCCAGGGGACACCGTACATCCTACTTGCTTAAATATTTTAACGACTGGACATCCTTCTTTATTAGTCAAAATCTAGAACACTGTACGGACTTTGGTGATAGGAGTGGGCTTCTCCTTCTCCTTATCATGGCCATGAACCAATGGCAAGGTAGCCGTAATATTTTAAATACTTTCATATCCATCTGTGTCCATCAGTGGGTGTAAACTACTCCCTCACAAAAGTGGAGAGGTCTGAAGTAACCCATGTTCCTCCTTGTAAAGAATCTCGCCAATGGGTATCTTTTGGGAATTTGGATCTTAGTAGCCTTCCAAATTTTTTGGTTGTGGTTCCTCCTTTGAGACTAAGTTAACGATGCACATTTTGAACTTGATCCAATTTCAAACAATGATAATAGGACAGTAAGTCCTTTGGTTGTGTCATCAACAATCATAACTTCATTTCATTTGGTACAAATGGGAGCAACAAGCTAAACAAGTGACGAGGTAGCAGTGGTTTTCACCTTCATACATGAAGGGAAATCCTGACGACAGTTCAGGTTGAGTTTTGTGGGCGACTCTTGTACTTCTGAAGCAACAACTTTCATCATAAGGAATGGGTCTTTTCTAAAATCGACTTCGAACTCATCAAATCCAACTTCAAGCTTGATGGTGGGAGCGACATTGCGAGCATCGCGGCTAGTTGGCAGGTTGCATAAGAAAGTGAGCGTCGGGAACACCATTACAATAGCTTCAAAGAGAAAGCTCTAGGGTTAGTTATTTGGCTAAAAACTTTTAATTCTAGTGTGAACACTAATAATGAACAAATTTTATTTTGTAGACTATGCAAGTGATGCGGGTTGATTTAGTGTGTTAATTTTATAAATATTTTTTAATATTACAAAATACACATGCGAGATGCAATAACAAATATACAAATTAATCCCAACAAAAATAACTTTAGTGAAAATAGTTTTATCTTTTAAAAATATTTAAACTGCCAAATCCCCTATATAGATAACACAAGTATATGTATTGCTCAAGTAATAAAGGGTTGTAATGGAGTCTTAGATATCAACCCCTCCGGGAAGTTGGAAATGCCTATAAGTAAATTATTAAGAGTATAATGTATACTTTAATCTTCAAAAGTACAAAAACTAAAGTACAAAATTTGAATACTAAAATCTAGAGTGAATGATAATTAAAATGCAATTGAAAGACAAAATTAACTAAACTTTATTCTAAATTTCAAAAGTAAACTTATGAAAACTAACAAAGTTTTGTGACGAAAAGTTCAAATTTAAGAAAACATCATTCCCCTTTACAATGAGTACATGTATTGTGAAGAACATAAAATCATTTGAAAATATATATAAAAATTGTTTTGAGCCAAATAGAAGCAATCATATTTTTTACCCTCTTCTGAGTGCATAACAAACATTGACTAATCCAGAGTTTGGTTCCTATTACTGTGGTTAGGCTCGAAATATATCGACTGCCACACCAGAGCTCCCACTACTCTCTCACTTGAGGGCTAACAATCTTGCATGAGTTTCTAATCAACTGGACCAAATTGGTGATTTTATTCTGTCACCTTAAAATTTTCAATTCTACATCCAACAAAGTATATTTTCCTATTTATTTGCACCCAACTCCATGGATGACATACACTCCCATCAATTCAAATGTTATTTTACCAATGTTATAAAAATCATAGCCCTTTTGAAGCATGTGTTTCTCAACATAATTTAACAAATCAATTGGCCAAATTGATAAGTCAATGTAGATTGGAGTTCAAATCATCACAAATTTTTGAAATTTAAAAAAATATAACACAAAATCAATTCTTCACAAAACTTTATCTCAAAGTAAGGAGAAGGATAAAGAAGACTACTCATAATTCATGAGAAGGATATTATAAAGCACGAATTTCATATATAAAAACAAGATTACAAAACAAAAGAAATAAAAGACACAACTTATCTCACAATCCTTCCCAAGAAAATCTGTCTAATTTCTCTTCAAGCCTTTCTTTCCTTACAAGCACTCTCAATTCTCTCTTAGAATTGTAATAAAGAAGATATCTCTCACCTTCCCTCTCCTCTTACAATTATTGAAAAAAATCTCTAAGCCTTTGACTTGTCTCTCCCTTTATCTCTTCTTTTTGCCCCCCCCCCCTTACACGCCACACTCCAAAACATTTTTTAAGCACTAGACTACCCTCTCTTTTATAAAAGGTTGCCTCCCTCCACAAGGAATTCAAAACTCTTTTGAATTCAAAAGACATGCTCATTGATCCAAGAGACATATGCCTTCATAAAAGAACCTTCCAAAGTGTCTAGATATATTGAAGCAATCCAAGGGGTGTTTAGAACATGTGCACCCTTGAAATTCATACAAAATTAGTTCTGAACTACCTTAATCCACAAAATGTTGTCTTTGGCGCATCTTGCGCCAAATTTGGCGCAGCTTATGTCAGCTCTCTATCAAATGAAGCATCTTGCGCTAATATGGCCCATCTTGCGCAAGTTTGCTGAAGAACATGTCGTTAAAAGATTTGGCACATCTGGCAACAATTTGACACATCTTTTGCCAGTTCTCTATATGTTGGCACTTCTTGTGTCAATCTGGTGCATCTTCTGGAAGAATTCCAAAATCACTATTGGCTCCAAATTTCATCCTCTTTGCTATTTTTGCTCCAAATACCTAAAATTGATATACCTACAACAAAAACATGAAAATGCCCTTCTTTAAAGTGCAATATCACCAAAAATAAGCATAAAATATATACTTAAAACTACATATTATTTTTGTGTATCAAAATCCTCCAAACTTAAATGTTACTTGTCCCCAAGTGACACTTTTACTTCATAAAAGCATTTGACTTAAGATAGAAATTAACTTATAACTTCTATACTTTAGTTTAATAAATAAAATAGTAGAATTTAGGAAAAACCTTTAGTAATATAGATTTAAAATGTAAGTTTAAGAGCATTTAGTAATCCATTTTAAGATTTCTGAATTTCTATTCATTTCAAGAAGAATTACGATTTGTCACATCATGAATACTTAGAATATTCATATGAAAAAGAACATAATGAAAACATTACAAATGTAATAAAGCCATTTCCTTAAGTTGAATCAAATGAAGCGAATTTTTTATTAGGCATCCCTAAAGCTTCTTCTCACTCATTTTTCTTTTCTTTTCTTTTCTTTTCTTCTCTCTCTCTCTCTCTCTTTTACTTTTACTTTTAGGATATTTTCAACCATTTCTTTTTTTTTTCTTTTTCAAGTGAGAATTACTATATCTGGATTTCCTTTAATAGTTTTGAACTTCACTATCTTCTTCTTAAAGTCAAAACCCTTACCTTTCTTCACTTCATAAAATCATATTAGTTTATGATTTTCATAAAGTTTCATCCTTTTCTTCTTACGTGAAACTCAAAGATTCTTAAAACTTCAAAAATATAATTTCCTTTACTTTAAATGGAAAAACATAGTTGTATTCTATCATACCAAATATCTTTAACTTTAGTACTCAACTTTATTATTAAAAACTTTTTTCCTAAAGTTATCATAATATTCATAAATACAAGTATAGTCATTTAAAGTTAAATCTCAATATCCCAGGTCATGTTAAATTAATTTCAAAAATATTGTTAATTGAGGACAAATTAAATTTAGTTTACTTCTTATTTTTAAAGAAATTTTCTTCCCACCAAACTTAAGTTTTTAAGTAATTTCAAAATGTCTTGGTACAGAATTGAGTTGGTGAAAGAAAATAGTAAAAGCATGAAAATAAAAACTAACTTGTAGAGATTTTTTACTATAAAACTGGAATCTAGTATACTGCATGTACTAACTTTAAAAATACATGCAGGCTTTAAAGCATTAAATCAAACATAATATATCCAAAAGAATTTGCGGAGAATTAAAAACAAAAATAAAAACTAAAAATACTGAAAATACAAAAATTGTAAAAATCTACAACAACTATTAAAGTTACTCATTTGTCAATTAAAACATCAGAGGTGAAAATGTGATTTTTCAAAATTTAATTTCATTTATATATTTATTTATATGCAAGAATGGGATTTTTCAAAGAAAATACAACAACCTGACCAAGGTAAAGCCTAATCCATTGAAATTGTTATTGGAGGTAGAGTTAGACTAGATAAACATTTAGGCCAAATTACATGATTTTTTGAATTTTATTTGAATTAATAATAATAATTTTAAGTTCTAGAGTTTTAATTAATTATGAAATATTTTAAATATGGAAAATTAAGTTTTACATTGTTATTAAATCACTCTAAGGTCAAGGAATCCAAACGAATAAGTTTTACATTTTTTAAATTTTCCTTTGAATTAATTTAATTTTGTAAGTGAAGGATTAAGAAAAATCATTTTTTTAGCCCTTAAAAATTATTTTAAGCTTTAAATTCAAAATCTTCACTTAGAAAATTAGGAAAAATATTTGAATTATTCCTAAGTACTTAAGAAACAATACAGAATATTTTTATGAATTTTATTAATTTTGTGATTTTTATTAATTTTTAATTATTTAAATATTTAAAATAAACTTAAAAATAAAGTTTTTATTTTATTTACAATTTTATTATTAGAAAATTCCTGTCATAACAGAGAACTCTAAAAACTAAACTCCAAATATTTTGAAAAATTTTATGGGGAGTTCTCTAAACTTCAAATTACAGTGGATATTAAAAATCAAGTCATTTAGATGTTGATTTTTCCCAAATTAACTTTTTTTTATGTTTTGAGGTATTGTGAGATTTAAGTGTGTTCTTGATGACATGATCCATGAAAAATTTTCCAAAGAGCTCTTTGGTCACAATAAACCTTCCAAAATTTCTTTGGATTTTTCTAAGAAACATGCTAATTATTATGATTAATTTATGCAAGTAATAGACATAAACTTTAAGAATATGGATCTTTGTCTAGAGGTCTTCTCTGACTTTGGAAAAATCAGAGAAAGCCCCCATGGCAGAGGCAACAACATGCCAAAATATCAAGCCATGGTGAAATGTCTACATGCATGGAGAGTTAAAATACTCAAATTAGTACTTAATTATTTTAAAAAAATATGCATTAAATAAACTTCAAACCATTTCCACATTGTTCTTCTCCATTCACAGAGCACTAGGATATTTTTATTTTATTTTTTTGATTTTTCTACACCAAGATATGAATTTTTAAAGATCAGGCATTTAAATAAATCAGAAAATATCCTATTATTTTATTTAAATGTGCGGCACCATGAAATCATACGACGGCTCCGTGATGGGAATTAAAATTTAGTTATCAATTACGGAAAGAGAATCAAAATTTAAGTACTGAACTCAAAAGAAGGGAATCAAAATTTAGGTATTGCCCCCGAGATGGGAATTGAAATTTAGGTATCAACCCCGGAAAAAGAATTGGAATTTATGTACTAAGCTCGAAAGAAATTAATTAGAATTTAGGTACTGACCCCAAGAATTTCATGGGTGTGGAAAAATTTCTTGGATAGGAATGTGGAAAATATAAGGAATTTAAAGGAATGAGACGACCTTGTACCGACTCTAGAATGACCCTGAAATTTCATGGAGGGGGAAAATTTCTCGGAAGGAAGGTGGAAATTTTAGGGAATTTAAAGGAATCAGATGACCTTGCACTGACCCTAGATTTTTTTTGAAAGGTTGTGATAGGGAGGGCTCAAAAAGCAACGCAGTATCAAATGTAGCATCCCAACCTCTAAAATATTGTGGGAATCAAAATTTAGGTAAAAACCCCGAGTTCTGAGATTATTAAGTTTTGAGATTCTGTGAATACAAAGATTTTTTGAGGAGTGTGACACTCGTTGGAGGTTGTGATGAACATTGTGCAGACAAACATAGTCGTGCTGCAAAAATGAAGAGTGAGAAATCTTAAACTCGAGTGAAGCAAATCATCAAATTTATCATTTTCTTTTCTTGTTGTCTTTATCACATTTAATTATCAAAATATATTTATGAAAATTTAATTTTTTTTGTTAATTTAAAAAAACAAATTTAAATTTTAATATCAAATTTCCATTATTTCATTTTTCCTTCATTATAATTTAGAAACAACGTATAGTTCTGCGGCTCTTTATCAATCACATAAAAGGGAAATTGAACAAATTCATTTAAATTTGAAAGAAATTTCATTAATATGCTTCAAATATGGGTTACAAACTTGAGTACATGCTGAAGCATCAAAAGATAACAAGCCTTATATATTTGATACCTCATATGCTAAGTACATATCATATCTGCTACTCTGACGTAGTACAAAAAGTCACAAAAACTGTCTATCTGTCCTCTGTGGTGAGCTCATAATCAATCTGACCTTCCAAGCCAAGCTCCAGGATAAGTATTCCTTTCACGTGTACTTAAAGGTGCAACCATCTCATAGTGTATGGGCGCAACTCTTCCAATTCTAGGTCTCGACGGAACCCATGCGGTACTTTACTATCATCCATTCTTTTGAATGTCACAGAAACTCTATAGTGTCATACTCTTGGAATGCAGTGCTTTGCCAGATCGTCCCCGTTTCCTTTTAGAATTAGTACTGAACCCACTGGTAGTGGAATATTGATGGATCCTCTGAATTCTCCAAGGCCATCAATATAAATTTCTTTCCCAAATAGAATGTTCCTTTAGCTCATGAAGGACACTGTGTAGAAGGGACTTACAAAATCATGGTCGTCTAGGTGCAGATGAATACAGTCTCATTCATCATAAATGTTGATTATGCAGCTAATTGGAATGAAGTCCACCGGTAGTATGCTCCACCTGACCATCCTTTTAAACATTTTTTTAATCTCAAAATATAGAGGATCCACCTCATCATATTATAAGATACATGAGTGGTTCCCTAGCTTAAATTTGAAAAAATTGTAGCAGCAGCCACATTGAATGGTTATTTTGTCCTTCTCAGGCATCCATTTTTGAGGCTTTGAGTAAGTCTTCTACATTAATAAACTGGCTTGACCTCAGTCTCCCAAGTCGAATACGCAGTCAAGAATCCTTCTTTCATCATTTTGAAGAATTTCCATGTATATAGTTCTAGACCTTCCATGTTTTTGACAAATTTCCCTTGGATTTCTTCATAGAATTCAAATTCTTTTTTCTTGACTCTGTTAATTCTTTTTAGTTCTGCTGCAGTAAACCATTGTGGTCGTCGGGACCATTGCCTCATTTCAGTATCCATGGGAAACCATGTCTCACTTGGCTATGTATGTAGTGGAATATATGATTTAGTATCCGGGTGTGTGGTCTCCTTGAACCCTTTGTTGGCGGCAGTGTATTCTTCAAAGGAACTATAGTGATCCAAATGGAGGACATTACATCTTGGGCACTCTACAAATTCTCTTGTTGTCAATGATCATGTTGAAATTTTACCTTTGCACATCAGTCAACCTTTGCAAATTTCATCTGGAATTTCTATTTGTGTCTGCTCCGCAACAAACTCAGACCTATCCTCTGTAGCAGGCGGACTGGTAGAAGTCTCCCTCATGGGTCATAAATTTTTCCCTCAGGAATTGGTGTAAGTATATCTTCTGCTTTTTTCATACTCCTTTTCTTCTGATGTAAGAAAGCTCAATGCTTGTGGCGGTTGACGATGCGGTGTTGCGTTCTTTTGAGTGGTGTATCAGACACTCTTTCTTCATCAACACTGATTAAATTCCCCATTGGTGCAGTTATCAAGGACGATAGACGACTAGTTCCTTCCATTTGATCTTGTTGTATTGCTGCTTTCTTCCTCTTCAATGAGGATTATTATTTGGTACCAATATTTAGTAGTTATGGTAATCCTTATTTCTCCCGGCAACAAACTACGTCCATTGGTGGACCCTTGTTTTCTACGTTTACCTGACCGAAGTTCATGTGAAAGTCTAGGATGCCGCCCTGGGCTGCTCTTTTCTTATTTAGTGTGAGATTCAAGCAATCTCTAAAAGTTAAAATCTGCTTTTGTCTTGAAATTTTTCTGTATAAGACAAAAAAACATCAGTGCACTGAAGTTTAGCACAAACAAAAACAACAATGAAATATTAATTAAACAAAAATTTTCTATACTCAATTTAATTTAATTTATTGAGATTTCAAAATTAAAAACAAGAGGGTAAAATTAAGTTGAGCGAAATAAAAAATTTCATTTTATTGAGGTTAATTTTATTACAAAGTTTTAGACTTAGTCACAGACGTTTATCCAAATAAATAACCCAAAAACAAGCAATATTTTAAAAAATTCATTTCAAGTAATGTCACATTGTGTAGTATATCTTCAAATATTGGCCATTAACCATCAACATAGTTTTTTTGCCCCAGAAATCCACAAGTTGGTAAGATCCTCCAGATTAAATCTTTTCTATGAGAAATGGTCCCTCCCAAATTAGTTTGACTTTTCCATCTATCTTTTGATGCAAAAGAATAGGTCTTTTGATAATAAGTATGAGGGTCTCCCACTTTGGAAGCTGATACACCAAAAATATATGCATTTTAATACCAATATTTTATACTCATTTTTGGTGATATTGCACTTTAATGGAAGGTATTTTTATGTTTTCTTGCAGGTTGTTGAATTTTAGGACTTAAAGCAAAAATTAAGCAAAATGGAAGCAAAAAGGATGAAATTTGGAGCAAAAATGAAGAAGTTGAAATTTGTTTAGCGCCGACGACACCATTTGACGGAGATGATGAATTAAATTGCGGAACACTGGTGTTGACGACGCCAGAATGGGCGTCGATGGCGCTAATGTTGGTTCAATCCCGATTTCTAGAAGATTTGACAAATCTAGACGAATTTTGAAGAGTTTTTTTAGGCACCCATTGGAGAAGTGACTCTAGGCTTTATTTAGGGCCAAAATTGATAAAAAAAGTGACTCTTCCTGCCATTTCATTCCCTTCATTCAACCTTCTACACATCACACATTCTTTCATTTCTGATTCCACAACCATTTAAAGTCCATTGTTCTTATAATTTAGAGTTCTATGGTGAGGTTAAGTGTTAACTCTTCTCTATGAGTTTTGGAGAAGGAGAAAAGTGAGAGATTTCTTCTTCCTACATTTCCTAGAAGAGGCTACAAAGGATTTTCTTTGAGAATGAGTTTCAGATAAGTGTTGTTTGTTTATTAGTATTGTATGAACTTTCTTTTATATATCAAATTTATGTTTTGTTGTATCTTTCTTATGAAGTTTGAGTAGTTTACTTTACCTTTCTCCTTAATTTGAGATTGGTGTTGTTGGCGCTAGTCTGGCATCGTTAGTGCTGAGTAAAAAATCTCTGAGTTTATTTGTTCTACACCGTCGGCGTTGCCCTCGGTGCTACTGATGCTGAGCATTTCTTCAAAAACGCCATTTTGACTCCAAATTTTATCTTTTTGCTTTATTTTTGCCTTAAGCCTTAAAAATCAACAACCTGCAAGAAAATGATAAAATACCTTTCATTAAAGTGCAATATCATAAAAAATAGGTATAAAATATGGGTCTAAAAATGCATTTTTTATTAGTGTATCAAAATCCCCTAAACTTACATGTTACTTGTCCTCAAGTAACTCATTTACTACATAAAAAATATAACTTATGATAAAGACCTTAACTTTTAGACTTCCATAATTTTTTTTTCAAATATAATAGTGTAACTTAAGAAATTCAGTACAACTCTAGTTAATACTAAAGGTATATTCAATAATTAAGTCTAAGGTTTCTAATCCTCTATTTCTTTCAAGAAAAATTGCAATTTCTTATATTAAAGTCACTTAGCAAATTCATATGAAAAAGAACTTCATAAAACTATTAAGTTAACATTCAAATAAAATGTTTACAAAATGTGTTCAATTCTTTTTTCTTTAAGTTGATTTAAGTGAAGCCAATTTTTAATTAGGCATCTCCTCAAGCTTCTCACCATATATATATTTTTCTTTTTCTTTACTTTTCATGATCATTTTTATTCCCATTTTTCTTTTCTTTCTTTCTTTTCTTCTCCTTTTTATTATATGTCAGAATTACTATATCTGGATAGCCTTTAATAATTTTTAACTTAACTATATTCTTCTTAAAGTTAAGAACTTTTTACATTTCTTCACTTAACAAATTTATATTAACTTAAAGATTTCATAAAGTTTATTTTTTTTTTACATGAATCTTTTAAGATTTTTAATACTTCAAAAATACAAATTTCTTTTACGAAAAATATAAAAACATAGTCTTATTCTCTTTTACCAAATATCTTAGCCACTTAAATTAACCTTTATTTTTGAAAATTTTTTACTTAAATTTACTATATATTTAAAAACATAAATATAGCTATCCAAAGTTAACCTCTAATACCAAAGGACATATTGAATTTAAAATTTTGAAAATATAATTGAGTGAAGACAAATAAAATTAAGTTCTTCTCTCTTTCTAAAAATGATTTNGTTCTTTCTCTCTTTCTAAAAATGAATTTTCTTCTTCCCCCCCCCCCCCAAACTTATATTTTTAAAAGAATTTTTCATGAAGAGCTTTAAAAATGAAGGGTAGAAGAAAGAATTAAATACATAAAAAAGTTTATACGTGTTGGAGATTCTAATTTTTTAACATAAAATTTGAAAATACTGTAGATGCTAAAATGAGAACTAAAAGAGTAAAAACATTAAATTACACATAATACATATAAAATTTGTTAAGAAATAGCTAATCACAAAACATAACAAAGTGCTGAAGATAACAAAAGAACTAAGCTAAATTCTAAAAATGAAAAAACAGTCTTCAACATTACAGTTTCACAAAACATAACAACAAAGTCTAAACAACATCACAACACGAACAATACAATCACACAGTACAAACACAAACAAACAAACAAAATAGATCACCAGCCATGATCTTCCTCATCATCGACATCTAACTTCTGCTCATGATATGGAGTATAAGTAGGGTGAATAGGGAATTGAACTTGATGGTCACCCCTCATGTATCTCACTAAAGCATCATCATAAGCAGCATCATACTCAAATTCCTGTAGAATCAGATCATCTGTGTGAGCATTTCTGGCCTCTATATTATGCATTTTGTGATCAATCCTCAAAAAATCTCCCTATTGTATCATCATCTAATCTAACAACTCGTTGTTGCTGGGGTCACTTGAAGTAGGCTCAATAGGGGTTCTAAAAGTAGAAGGAATATCCCTGCCCTATCTTTTAGATCTCCAATCAACATGAGACTCATAACTCTTGATGTTGGCATGCCCAATGGGTCTCTGAGGCTCAATCCTCTCCTCATTAGGTCTGAAATCAACTCCTGCCTGCTTACAAAGTGTGTAAATAAGAGCAGGGTGTGCCAATCCACCAGTGGTCTTTCTCAGAGCATAGATTAAGTATTCATACAAATGATAGAGCCTACATTTATATCCATCACTTGTTGAATACAGTTGTTCAACTTTATCCTTGGTCACTTCACTATGATGATTCGTTGGAATCATCCTCCTTGGTCACTTCACTATGATGATTCATTGGAATCATCTTCCCATAAATAAAATAATGTCAGGCTTTAGATACTACATTTAACATAGAAAGTGGAAAGTTAACTTTAACTCCATTTTTTATTTTCCAAGCCACTTTCTCACTAGTGAGAAAAGAAATAATTTCATCTAAAGTCTGATCTGTAGCAGAAAAAGAATGATACTCGCATCTATACACATCTACAGAATAAAACTCATTTATTTTCTTTAGAGTAAATTCTACCCTTTTTTCAATAGAAGCTTCAGAAAGGTTGGCATAAAATTCCATTACAATCCCAGCTATCGCATCGATAGTAAAGTAACAAAAATTTTCCCATCGTTGAGCAATATTCAAACATTCAAATTCTCCTCCTGGATTTTTAAAACATCGGTGCTCAATTACTTTCTTATTTTCACAAATGTTATGAAATAGAGCACTGGATCTAAAGCTAACAAATCTCGGCTCAACATATTCTACTTTTCTTTTGCTCGATCTAGGTGCCATAGGAAATATAGAAAATTTTGAAAAATTTGATTAAATTCTAAAATTCCAAAAGTCAAAATGTAAAACATTTTAAACTTCAAAACACTAAATAAGAGTTCATCACCAAATGATTTTCTCAAAAATTTCTCAAAAAATTTCCATATTTTTGGATCCATGCAATGTGAGATTAATTCTTAGTGAAAATAAAAAATATTTGGTTTAAAGTGTAGCTCTTACCTAGAAAAGATGAAATCTGAAGTCTTTTAGCCTCTAAATCGCCTCAAATCCGACCAAAATCAAGCCTTAGCCACCCATACCGAAGGTTGAAGATGACTTAAGCTTAAAAATGGTGACCACAGAAAAAATTGCAAATTATTATGGGTTAAAAACTACTGTCGGGTCGAGGGCGCTGTCAGCGCCGATTCTAGTGCCTTTGACGCCGATTCCAGCGTTGTTGGCCTTGAAGGCCCAAAAATTTCATATTTTGATTTTTCTTAGTTTTTAATTTCCTATCTACTTACTCCCAAAATTTAGAATTTTAAACAAAATTTTTTATCTAACAATAATTCAAAGAATAAAACATTTCACCAACACAAATTTTCACAAACAACAACAAACTAACTTTAATATATGAAAGTACACTTTTTACAATCACAATTTTTAAACAATCACACATATTAAACAAACTAATTATAAATCAGAATCAAAATCAAGCCACAACACTAAACGCTGTCACAAAACTAAACACACAATCAAAGTTCAAAATTCTAATTCAAAAAAAAAAAAACCAAAATAAATCCACACAATTACACTATATATATATTGTTCTGAAATAAATAGAAAATTTAAAGTGTTCAATTATCACGCCTCTTCTTCAGTGATTTCTTCTCTTTTGATATCTCCCATAAATTAGTAATGAACATATAAGTTGTAGAAGGATCAGTACGAGAATTGATCTGTCAAATTTTCTTCAATCCACCCTTTTTCTATAAGCATCAGAACTAATCCTGCTTCAAAAGTTTCAGTGTGATCAAAATTTTCTCTCATTTTCCAATCTAGGTGATAAAAAAGGTATTTAAGATCTCCTACTGCATTCATAATACTCTAAAGTTTCCTTTCAATTTTCTTCAATTTCTTTTCCAAAGCAAGCGGGCTTCCAACTATTGGTGGTATTAAAGAAGTTGAAGCATGTGAAGATTGATCTATGATGGCTTCTAATAATTCATTTCCATTTCCATAATAATTCTCATCTATAGGATTCATGGGCTCCCAAGGTAAGAAAGTCTTTTCCCAACTTTCATATGGAACTTGGGCTTGACTGCAAATCAAAAAAATGGTAGATGGATGCCCAAGTACATAAATTGGTCCATTAGTAACGATACCCATAATAAATTTAAATATAATAGACCCTATATCAATGGGTTTTTCCATTTGAATGTAGTATTTTAAAATAGCACATTCTTTGGTAACTCTTCTAATTTTCATAGTAGGGAGTAATTTTGTAGCAATAAAGAAATGTCATTGCTTCAAAATTGGATTAACTAATGAAGTGGAGAGACTAACATATCCTTCATCTCGTATCTGCCACATATCACTTTCATCCATCAGAAGATTATACACATTTTGCTTCAAATCTCATGTAGGAATGAAATTCGTATAATGACAAATTGGAATGTTGTCTATCATATACAATTCATTAATCCTTGCAAGAGTGAACGGTACAGCTTTACCTCGTATGAAGACAACACCTTGAGTAATTCCATGTAAGTTTGCATAAAACACTTTCACCACTGGTATGACAACCACAGACCTAGTGTAACACAGAACTTCCTAAGGCCTTTATAGAATGATTTTATCAATCGGACCAGTAGGATTGATCACTCCATGATTACAAAATCCTCTTTCCTTGATCAATCTTCTCTTTGTAACTTTATTGTATAATCACTGTGTGTTGAAACTAATAAACTTTATTTTGTTGAAAACTGCATTCCTCAAAGTATTTCTAGAATTGGAAGCCATGGAATCCGAATATAGGAAGTTACTAGGCATCTAAGGATGTTTCTAGGCTTTTTTAAACTCGTATCGGTGGTTATTATGAAGTGAAATCGTGCCAAAACCCGTGAAAAGTTGTTTAAAACCATTCAACCGCACTCGGCTCTATCGACGCTCCCGATTGGCACTACCAGAGCTGATGTCCATTATCGAGGGCGCCATCGGTGCCCATTCTGGCACCGTCGGCGCCAGTGGCCAAAATTGCGATTTTCATTTTTTTATTCAATTCAATTCCAAATTTTCCTCTAATACCAATATTTGACTTAGTTTCTAATAAATGCAATGTGTAGGATTATTATCTACTAATATATAAGACACTTAACAAACTAAATAGTAATACATAACAATATAAGTGTGGATTGCCTCCCACAAAGCGCTTGGTTTAACGTCGTCAGCCGGACATATCGTTTGTTTAGTTGGGTTGACTTAACATTAAAACTTCTTTAAATTAAGGTAAGTTCCTCTAATAATAATGTTTCAAACAATACCCATTAACTTTAAATATCATTCTAGTGTTAGGAGATTTAATAACAATAGTTCCATAATGATAGGCTTTAATCACCTTAAATGGTCCTAACCATCTGTATTTCAGTTTTCCTTGGAAACAATCTCAATCTTGTATTATATAGTAGAACTTCTTGTCCAGGTTCAAATTTCTTCTAAACAATCTTTCGATTATACCATATTTTCAATTTCTCTTTATAGATTTCCACATTATCATATGCCTCATTTCTAATCTCCTCAAGTTCATTGAGTTGCAAAAACCTTTTCTCACTAGCATCCTTTAAATTAAAATTAAATTCTTTAATAACCCAAAATGCTTTTTGTTCCAATTATACTGGTTAATGAAATGTTTTTCCAAAAATCAATCTATATGGATACATTCCTATAAGAGTTTTATAAGGAATTTTGTATGCCCATAATGCAGTATCTAGTCTAGCAGACCAATCCAATTTATTAGGATTTCCATCTTTTTCTAAAATGCGTTTAATTTCATGATTCAATTTTTTTACTAGACCACTATTTTGAGGATGATAAACAGTAGAGAATATATGCATTATATCATATTTCTTGATTAATTTTTTGATTCTCTTATTCCTGAAATGAGATCCTCCATCAGTATGATTACTCTCAACATTCCATATCTTGTAAAAATATTTAAAATTAAAAATTTAGAAACAATCCAAGTGTCACATCTAAGCACAACAATAGCTTCAATCTATGTGAACATATAATCAACAACAAGTAATATATATAAAATTCCAAATGAAGACATAAATGGTCCTATAAAGTCTAATCCCCACACATCAAAAATTGCAACTTCTAATGTGTAATTAGAGGCATTTCGTCTCTTCTAGAAATATTTCCTAGTCGTTGACATCTATCTCATGTTTTAATATATTCATTAACATATCTAAAAATTGTAGGCCAATAAAATCCAGCTTGAAAAATTTTATATGCAGTTCTATTTATTCCAAAATGTCCTCCGAATTTAGAGTCATGATATCTTTCAATTATCTGTTAAGTTTTTTCATAAGGCACACATCTTCTAATAATTAAATCTTTTCATTGTTTATATAAATATGGGTCATTCCAAAAATAGTTTTTCAAATCATAGATAAATTTATGGATTCTGGATATCAAGTGGTAGAATTTCACTTACAATATAGTTTACTATATGAGCATATCACGGCACATCCATTTCATCAATATTATATAATATTTCATCAGGGAAATTTTCTAAAATTTTACTTCCAAAATTAGTTAATATTTCTATTTCTATTCTAGACAAATGATCAGTTATTTGATTATCATTTTTTAGTTAATATTTCTATTTTTATTCTAGACAAATGATCAGCTATTTGATTATCATTTCCCTTTCTATCTACCACGATAAAATCAAACTCTTGCAATAAAAGTATCCATCAAATTAATTTTGGTTTAGCATCCTTCTTTTGCATCAAGTATTTAATAGAAGAATGAATCTGCATGCACTATACATTTAGTTCCAATTAAATAAGATCTAAATTTATCAAAGGCATAAAAATTAGCAAATAACTCTCTTTAAATAGTAGTATAATTAATTTGAGCATTATTTAAAGTTTTATGAGCATAATATATAACTTTGAAAACTTTATCGTGCCTTTGTCTTAATACAACCCCACTAGCATCACACATTATTTCAAATGGTTTCTTTCAGTCAGGTGGTACTATTATAGGTGCAGTGATTAATTTTTTCTTTAATAATTCAAATGCTGTTATGCATTCCTTATTAAAATCAAATTTTGTATCTTTTTCTAAAGGTTGGCATAGGGGTTAGTTATTTTTGAAATTTTTTTTTTGTAGCTTCTGCAAAAAACCAGCATGTCCTACAAAGCTTCTCACCCCTTTAACATTATTAGGAGGTGGTAATTTTTCTATAGCTTGGATTTTTGTAGGATCTACTTCCATGCCTTCTTCAAAAATTTTATGCCCCAGAAAAATACCTCCTGCAACCATAAACTGACATTTTTACCAATTTAAGACTAGGTTGATTTTTTCACATATCTCCAGAAATTTTTCTAAATCATTAAGACATAACTCAAACAAAGTCCCAGATACAAAAAAATCATCCATAAATACTTCCATTCCATGCTCTATAAAATTATTAAAAATTGACATCATGCATTTTTAAAATGTTGCAGGTACATTGCATAGACCAAAAGGCATTCTAAGAAAAGCTAATGTTCCAAATGGGCTTGTAAATGTTGTTTTCTCATGATCCTCTGGGGTAATTGGAATTTGGTGATATCCGATATATCCAAATAAAAAGCAATAGTATTTATTCCCAGCCAATCTATCCAACATTTGATCTTAAAAGGGCAAAGGAAAGTGATCTTTTCTAGTGGCCATATTTAGTTTTCTATACTCTATACATATTTGCCAACCAGTTACTTGTCTTATTGGTATTAATTCATTTTTCTCAATTTCTTCAACAATCACTCGTCCTTTCTTCAGAACACAGTGAATTAGGCTTACCCATGCACTATCTAAAATAGGATATATAATTCCAGCATCTAACCACTTTAAAATCTCTTTCTTAACAACTTTTTTCATTATTGAGTTTAATCTTCTCCAAGGATCCGCTTTAGGTTCATACTTTTCATCTAATAAACTTTTGTGCATAAAATTTGAAGGACTAAGTCCTTTAATATCTACTAAAGTCCATCAAAATGCCTTTTCATATTTTTTCAACATCTCTGTCAACTTTTGTTCCTAAATTTCAGTTATCTCATAAGACATAATAATAGGCAATGTAGAAGATTCTCCTAAAAATACATATTTTAAATGGTTAGGTAGTATCTTCAATTCAATTTTAGGGGGTTTAATACTTGAAGGAATAAGATTTTTACTATCATTTTCTAGCAAGTCTAATGCTTCAAATTTTCCATGAATATAATCTAAATCTTCTTCTTTTACTTTATTTTCAGTATAAAAAAATTCTCCTTACTTTAATATATCTTCAAATTCATTCTTAAACTGCTCATTACTTAGACAATCAACTACTTCCATCCTGAAACATTCATTATCTTTTTCTATTGCAGGATATTTTATAGCTTTTGTTGTATTAAATTTCACTTCTTGATCATTAACTCTCATCATTATTTCTCCTTTTTGCACATCTATTACAGCTCTCTCTGTTGAGAGAAATGGTCTCCTTAAAATAATGGGAGTCTCTTTATCTTCCTCAATATCCAATACTATAAAGTCTACAGGAAAAATAAATTTATCCACTTTTACTAATACATCCTCTATAACTCCTTTATTTATCCACTTTTACTAGCACATCTTCTATAACTCCTTTTGGATAAGTTATTGATCGATTAGTTAACTGAAGAGTTACAGTAGTTGGGGAAATTTCTCCCAAATCTAAATGTTTAAAAATTAATAAAGGCATAAGATTGATACTCGCTCCTAAATCACATAAATCTTTTCCGTAAAACTTCTCTCCAATTGCACAAGGTATAGTAAAACTACCAGGATCTTTTAACTTTTCAGGAAGATTTTTCTGAATAATAACACTACACTGTTCACTAAGTTCAACGGTCTCATGATCTGTAGACTTCCTTTTCTTGTTTAATACATCATTCATAAATTTAACATAACTTGGCATTTGTTCCAAAGCTTCAACAAAAGGAATATTTATCGTTAGCTTCTTAAGGATTTCCAAAAATTTTGTAAATTACTTAGCTTTATTCTTCTATTTCAGTCTTTGAGGAAACAAAGGTAATGGTCTTTCTACAGAGCTCTATGTTTGTTACTTTTTTAGTTGATCAGTTTTAATTTCTTCCTTTTCTTCATCAACTTCAGTTTCTCTTTGGATCCATGTTTCAACTTTTTTTTCACTTCGTAATTGAATAGATTTAATTTTTTCTTTATTTTGATCTTTTGGATTAACTTCCACTGTACTTGGATGAATTTCAGAAGGTTTATTACTAAGAGCAGTAGCAATATGTCCTAATTGATTTTTAATATTTCTAATAGCAGCCTCCTGATTCTATATTTGATTTCCCATATTCAACATTACTTCTTCCATCATCAACTTCTTTTCCTTAACTTGTGGGTTAGGGTTGGAGTTAAATCCCAAAGGATACTAAGGTCAAAAATTAGGATTCCCTGATTGTTCAAGTTTCTGGATAGATTCACCAAATTATTATAATTATTTCAACTAAAATTAGTGTGATTTTTCCAACCAGAGTTAAAATAGTTAGAATAGGGATTGTTATTTTGATTATTTATAGCATTTAAAGTTTCATAAAATAATTGAGTATCAAAAATCTGACCTTGTGAATTCTCTTCTAATACTGAGGGTACTTGAGAATAATTCATTCCCATTTGATCAATCTTTTCAGAAATAGCCGCAATTTCAGATGCCAAAATAGACATTGCATCAGAATCATGAATACTAGTTACTCTTTTAGGATTTACCCTTTCAGAATGCCATTGAAAATCATTTGTAGACATTTATTCAATTAAGGAATATGCTTCATCAAAAGGTTTTGATATTAATGAACCACCCGCAGCAGCATCTATAATAGGTCTCATTGATCCTACTAATCCATTATAAAATGTTTAAATTTTTGATCAATCTGGAAAAGCATGATGTGGACATTTCTTAAGAAGATCTTTAAATCTTTCCCAGGCTTCATATATCGATTCCAATTCAAATTTACAAATTGATGTAATATCATTTCTAAGCTTAGAAATTTTTGAGGGTGAAAAATATTTAGCCAAGAATTTTTATGATAGTTCTCCCCAAGTTCTATTAGATCTAGGTGCTAATGAATTTAACCAAGCCTTGGATTTATCCCTTAATGAAAAAGAAAAAAGTTTAAGCTTAACAACATCATTAGACACTGTGTCAAATTTAAATATAGCACAAATTTCAAGAAAACTAGCAAGATGTAAGTTAGGATCTTTAGTAGGTGTTCCTTCAAACTAATTATTTTGTATCATTTGGATAATGGCAGGTTTAAGCACAAATGAATTAGCAGCAACATCAGGATTTTGAATAGTCAAGTGAAGTTCACCTGCTGTCAGATTCACATAATCTTTTAAGGGTCTTTGTAGTTTTTCATTTATTTGATTATCTAAGTTATTCACCATTTCTTGTAAATTTTAAATTTCTCTTTATTGTTTTTAAATTTTTCTAATAGTACGTTCTAATTCTGAATCGTAAGGTACTAAACCCTTAGATCCAATATTTTGCATAACCAAATAAAGCAAGCAAAGTAAAACACAATAACAATTATTTCTTTTTGGTTTTTTATTTTTTATAATTATTTATTTATTTTTTTATTTTTTTAATAATAATAATTTTTTATGGTAAATATATTATCTCTAAATTTTTTAATTTATCAAAACTATTTAATTCAATCGTTACCTTCCCCGGCAATGGTGCCAAAAACTTGATCCGACTTTTTTTGTTCCAATAGATTGTGTAAAATTTAATTAAATACAATCAATTAATATTTAGATTCTATGCAAGTATACATATCATTATCAAGTAATGTTGGAATTTCTACTTAAGCTTCAAATATCGATCCTATGGGGAAGGTTTAAATTGGAATTGTAAATTTGCTAGGAAAATCAAAGAAAGGCAATTTAAATCACTGTCACTAATTTCAATTGTTGAAATGTAATCAAAATTAAATTTTTAAACTACTATCAAATCAAATATACAAAATTTAAAACAGTTAATACTAATCTATTAACTTTGATTATGTAACAGACATTCTTATGTGAAAATACATCCTTCCCACTACAATGAGGCTATGGTAAAATGAGATGAGATAAATGTTCATAATATGTATTATGCCAAATTTGAGCAATTTTAATTGTCTACCCTGATACAGTGCATAGAAAATAATTGGTTAATCTCAGTGTTTAGTCCTTAAATCCATGGCTAGGCTAGGAGGATACCGGCTCCCACTTCCCTTCACTTGAAGGCTAGCTGTCACTTCAGCTCTTAACTACTAAGACTGAATTAAAGACTTTAGTCAGTCACCCGAAAGGTTCTCAAATTCTACACCCAACAAAGAATATTTCTCTATTTATTTGCACTTAAGTCCATAAACGATGTTAAGATTTCTAGAATCAAATGTGATTCTTACTCGGTTGTAGAACTCGTACTCCATGTCCTGGATCATATGTTTCACAACACAATCTAACAATTCAATTGGCCAGATCAAAAAGTAAATTAAGTTTGGAGTTGAAAAATCATCACTATTTATTTTATAATTTAATATTGGCACATTCATATTATCTCTTTATTTCACCATATCTCAGAGTAGGTAGAAAGATTGAGGGAACTACTCAGACTTCATGAGAAAGAAATAACAAAACATAAATTTCAAATATAAAAGAAAGTTCATACAGTACTGATAAACAAACAATACTTATTTGAAAATTCTTTCTCAAAGCAAATCCTTTGTATCCTTTCCTTAAAAATACAGGAAAAAGATATCTCTCACTTTTCTCCTTCTCCAACCCTCTTACAGAAAGTTTAACACTAAATCTCACCACAAAAACTCTAAATTATGAGAAAAAAATCATTAATTGACTCCAACATGGAAGTGGAATGGAATGATGTGGTGCAAAAAATGAAATTTGAGTGAAAACGTAGAGGAGCCCATTTTCTGATGAAATTCATCCCCAAATAGAGCCCAAAGTCGGTTCTCCAAGAGGTGCCTCCAAAACTCTTCAAAAAGTCATTCAAATACATTTAACCTTCTAAGAATAGGGTCTGCACTGCCTTTGCCACTGGTCTGGCGCCGTTAGTGCTGAGAAAAAAATCTTCATGTTAATTTGTTCTACGCTGTCGGCGCTGCCCTCGGTGCTGTCGGCATTGGGCCTTTCTTCAAAAATGTCATTTTGACTCTAAATTTCATCCTTTTTTCTTTCTTTTTGCTTTAAGCCCTAAAAATCAATAAATTTTAAGAAAATATCAAATTATGTTCCATTAAAGTGTAATATCATAAAAAATAGGTATAAAATATGGGTCAAAAAATGCATATATTTTTGGTGTATCGGAATCCTAGGAATTTTTTGGAGGTGACGCCAAAGGCACACTTTAAGGGATTTTTCTTGTGATTATATTATCATAATTGTTGGGATGCAATCCTCAAATCATACAAATGGTTTATTTTCTGTTTACTTTTAATGACCAAATCATCCCCTTAACATTCTACTTGGTTGTGAATGAGGTCATCAAAGATCTTCATCATTACTCGTGATATGTTGTTGCGGCGTTCTTCATCATGAATGACATTACTGTGTAGCAGAAAATTCCAATTGGCATTCTGAATACTGTAAGTGTTGCATCCTCTAGAGCCACTTTGATTTGGTTATAGCCTTAAAATTCATCCATGAAAGAGAAATCTCACATGTCGATGTGATGTCCACCATTAATTATGGTATCAGTAGCAAAAACTCATCTCTTGGACATGCCTTATTTAAATCCCTAAAGTCGACACGTACACGAATTTGTCCATTTCTCTTCTCAACTAAAACAACATTAGCTAAACATGTGAGTTATTGCTCTTCTCTTACAAAGTTAGCATCTATTAACTTTTTTACCTTAGTAATGACTTGTTGCTCAATCTCGAAGCGCATTCTTCTGGGAGCTTATTTAGAGGGGTCATATCTTTATCCACCCCAAGCTTATGAACTGCAACTTCTGCTGACAACCCTGGCATTTGATCATTGCTCCATGCAAAGCAATCTTTAAATTCAGATAATAACTTTATCAATTCAGTGGATTCTTATTTGTTGAGTAGAGAACTTATATAGGTGAGTTGGTGCTACTCTTCAGGCCCGAGGTTGACTTCCTTAAATTCATCCACTGTTGATTTAATCTTTTCTTCAAATTCTGGTATAGCATCATCTATATACTGATTCTCAGATTCATCCTCTATATCGAGGCAATCCTGTTCTAATCCACTAGTAACAACCATACAAAATTTTGAGTCATCGACTGGTCCTACAATACCAAATTTGAGACCTTCATTCAAGTTAGAACTTCAACTTTGCTCATACCACAATTTCTTAAAAAGTTGTAGTTTAACCTTTGGCAATTTCTTTGGCATATATCTCTATTGAATTAACTTTTGTATACAAAGATAAAAGTAACCAAAAAGTAATTCCATTAATTCATTAAAATCCTCTTCAAAATTTACAAGATTTTCAGAATTAGTAGAAGGGGATGCACAGTAAAACTTGATTGGTTTTGAAAAAATGCTATGGACCTCCTTGACCTCTAAACTCTCAACCTTTTGAGAGTGGATTAGGGTAAGGGTCATGGCATTCACATAGTGGTTAATCCTACTGTACATCGACTCGTATTCAGTTTTCTTGACATCTTCCAAAGAAATCTCGTATAGAGATTTCTTTTATTTTATCATCAACATTTCTTTCTCAGAGCTTTCTTCATCAAAACTGTCTTCCATGTCTATGTTGATTGTTTTCCTAGTCCATTTAAAAATTGTGTTGGTTCTTCCTCATCCACGTCCTTGGCCTCGATCTCGGGTGTATGGGCTAAATGAACCTCTACTAGCTCGTTGTGAAGGAGTGATAGTAGATTGCTGAAGCAGATTTAAATGGCCTCTTCTTTGTGATTCTTCTGATTCTTCAACTTCATTTTCCACAATTTCACGTGAAAAGACATTTTTCCTTAGAGGTGAGTAGTAGGCGACATCTTCATGGATTCCCACTTCATGAACTGAGAATGGATGTAAATCTCCATTAATGCAATGTTCTTGTCATTTTTTTTTGATATACTTAATACACTGTTATAAAGATGACGGAACCATGTTTTGCTCGTGAATCCATAGCCATCCAAAGAAAGTGTTGAAAGAGGTCTCTGCATCGATGATATGGAATTTTACGGTTGCTACTAGTTCTCCAACTTTCATTAATAATGTAATCGATCCAACGGCTCTTTCTTTCTTCTGGTTAAATCCTATTAAAATCATTTTATCAGATGTAAGCTCCTGAACCTCAATATCTAAGTATGCTAACATCCTTAGACTCAATAAGTTAAGTGGCGCTCTTGGATCTACCAAAACTTTGAATAATACCAATCTGCTGATATTCATGGAGATGTAGAGTGGTCGGTTGTGGTCGGTACTGCCAAGTAACAAGTCTTCATCTGTGAAGGTTATCCCAGGCTATTCTTTTAAAGAACAAACTTCATCTGAGGATGTACTGGCCAACTGAGCTAAGAAAATCTCTAGGTCAAGCAAGGTTTTAACCAGAGACTCTCTCATCTCCTTCGACAAGCTCAGAGCAACGTAGATGCTTAATTGGGCTGACAACCTCCTAAGATGAGCTAGCATGTTATAATACACTTTGTATAATCCTCTAAACTTTATCGAGTTATGTTTCTCTTCTACTGACGGAGGTGGAGGTACGACTTCTATTATTTCTTTTTCGTAAGATGTTGTAGGAAAAACTTATGGTGTCTCTTATTCATCAAAAAGATCTAAGTTGATGGTGAGTGGTGTACAATGGTACTCGAGGACTAGCTCCTTACTCCTGGTGCTATTGTAACCAATATTGTCAATATCTTCTTCATTCTCATTAACGGGTTCATCGGACTTACGTAAAATTTTAGGAACAGTTTGGGAATCAAGATTGGAGTTAGATTCACCAAAGTCAGTTATGTTATCATTAGAAACAGTTAGAACGTAGTCTAAATCATAATCAATATATTCATAATACCCCGGTGGGGTAAGAAGATAATCATGCATGGTAAGGGGTTCGAGGTTTTTCTTCCCTAAATCCTAAATAACCAATCTAATAGCGAAAACCGCTATATTAGCCCACAAATTATCAATTTTCATGACGACATACTTCTCCTTCTCTAGTTGCTATGATTTTTATAGAGAAATCTCTACCATGGATTGGACAGGCTGTAGACTCTGAACGGCGGCTTGCACTAAAGCAAATTGAAACTTATCTAGTATCTTCTGAGATGACTTGTTCCACAATGTGTTCCATCCATCTTACTCTGAACTTGGATCTATCAGAGTGATTAGTTTGGCCGAGATCATATTTACAGAACCTTTTTTAGGTTCTTTTAAATATTCCTTCAGGATCGTTATATTTCCTTCTTTAAAATTCCTCTCGTGCCAGTCCTGGAAAATGAAACAGCCTTCTATTTTATGTTCCAACATCCGGTGGTAAGGCAGAAATTGGAATGCTCTTTCTTGTCAGCCTCTTCTAGCTTCTTTGGTTCTGGCATTCTGAATTCTGTCTTCTTCATTAAGATTCTAGAAATCTTTGGTACTGCCTCATCTTTGAAAAAATACACTCTTTTCATCCATCCTAAAAGAGTTGACCCTCGTCTACCAATTGCCCGGTATGGTCCTCCCTAGTGTGATTGTTGGTTAGACTGGCCATAATTCAGTGTTTGTTTTTGCTGACTATGCAGCGATGATGGCTGAAAACTCTAATGAGGATGTTGTTCTTGAATCTTTATCAGCTATTTTCCTTTATCAAATGTTGCCACTATTCCGGACTTCTTCTCAAATACTTTGGTCGTCCTGAACCTTTCTGACTTCTCTTGGGAATCCATACATTTAACTTCCTTTTATAAACTACTGGATTTACTTAGCAGCTTCTTAAAGGATTTGATGGTGAGTCACTTAAGTAGGAAAGCTACTGCACTATGGATGCTTTTAAGTAAAATCTTAATCGCATGTTGTTCTTCTAGCTGAGGCTTACATTTCATTCTTAGGTTTCTCCACCTCAAGCTACAGTCCACTAGGGTCTCGCTTGGCATTTTCTTTTCCACTATGAGATCTCCAATAGAAACATGGTGTTGTGCTCCATCAAACCTCTGTATGAACAACTGTTCTAATTCGACCAACGTCTTGGCTGATTCGTTACATCGGTCAGCGTACCAATCAAATGCTATTCCTAATAGACTCGTAAGTGTGCTACATGCTATTTGGGATTTCTGGTAAAGTGGAATGTCAAAAAATTTTGGTAACAACAAACCCTTAAGGTAGGGTACGACATCAAACTCTTTTAGGGCTAAGGCCTCCCCAACTTGTTGTTCGACCAATTGTTTAATATTCTATTATGACATATTATTTGGAGGGGAGTCATTTTGCTGATCATCTTCATTGGCAGAGGCAACTTCTCTCATTTCATTGGTAATATGAGCTATTTCTGGCTGGTTAACTCCTAGAGAAGCTAACTCTTATGAATGGGTTCTTCATGAACTGTAGCCATGGCGGCCATGGTGGCGACCATCTCCTCAATTATTTTTTCCATCTAACCAATTTTTTTATCAATTAGTAGAGTAACCTGCACATATCGTCCATGGAATTCCCTTCAATGAGAGGTTGGGCATCCCGCACAGATGTGAAGGCTCTAGTCTCGAGGACATGAATATTCATGAAGTCTTCATCGAGAAAATTGTTAATATTAAAGTTTTCATCATCATCAATGGACACCCCATGCTATTTGTCCCTGACCTTTTCAACGTTCTTTTCAATTATCACTTCTTAAACCATTTTGATATCTAGAGGACTTTCCTGAACATCCTTTCCTTGTTCATCAAACTTTGTAGCATTAGCTGAATGATGTCCAATACTTTGGACCTTTGCTTCATTCCACATTCTTTCCCTACAGGATCATTGAACCGTATTGGTACGACGAACTTGCGTACCCATACTTTCTTCTTTGATGGTGATGTCTTGAGACGGGGAGTCTCAACAGAGGCATCGGCGTGTCAGGTAGAGGCATGCTCCCCAAAGTGCAAACTAAATATAGTAGCTGGTGATTTCTTTATCTTCTCCCTCTATGGGGAACTCTTACGAGCAATAACTGACGGTATCCTTGGACCCAGATGTGCCTTGGCCGATTGATGTCCTATAAAACATGGAGTAATGGTGATAACAAAATCAGTGGTAGTGACGGTAGTATCAACTCGACTCCTCAGACGAAACCTGACGAGAATGCGAGCTGGTAAAACTTCACTTGATTTTTGAGGTTGTAGAGCAGATCTGACATCCATAAAAATTTATTTTTTCATTCTAGGGGACAACGTACATCCTACTTGCTTAGAAATTTTAACGAATGAACATCCTTCTTAATTAGTCAACCTCTGGAACACTGTACGGACTTTGGTGATAAGAGTGGGTTTCTCCTTCTCCTCATCACGACCATGAAGCAATGGCATGGTAGCCGCAATATTTTAAATACTTTCATATCGATCAGTGTCCATCAGTGGGTGGAACCTACTCCCTCACAAAAGTGGAGAGGTATCAAGTAACCCAAGTTCCTCCTTGTGAGGAATCTCGTCAATGGGTATCTTTTGGGAATTTGGATCTTAGTAGCCTTCCAAATTTTTTGGTTGTGGTTCCTCCTTTGAGAGTAAGTTAACGACGCACATTTTGAACTTGTTCCAATTTCAAACAATGATAATATGACAGTAAGTCATTTGGTTGTATCATCAACAATCATAAATTCATTTCCCTTGGTACAAATGGGAACAACAAACTTGACAAGTGACGAGGTAGCAATGGTTTTCACCTTCATACATGAAGGTAAATCCGGATCACAGTTCAGTTTGAGTTTTGTGGGCGGCTCTTGTACTTTTGAATCAGCAACTTTCATTATCAGGAACGGTACTTCAGTGAAAATAGTTTTATCTCCTAAAAATATTTAAACTGTCAAATCCCCTATATAGATAACACGAGTATATGTATCGCTCAAGTTAGTCCTAGATATCAATGCCACCGGAAAGTTGGAAATGCCTATAAGTAAATTATTAACAGTATAATGTATACTTTAATTTTTAAAAGTATAAAAAGTAAAGTACAAAATTTGAATACTAAAATCTAGAGTGAATGATAATTAAAATGCAATTGAAAGACAAAATTAACTAAACTTTATTCTAAATTTCAAAAGTAAACTTACGAAAACTAACAAAGTTTTGTGACGAAAAGTTCAAATTTAAGAAAGCATCCTTCCCCTTTACAATGAGTACATGTATTTTGAAGAACTTAAAATCATTTTAAAATATATATAAAAATTGTTTTATGCCAAATAGAAGCAAACATATTTTTTACCCTCTTCCGAGTGCATAACAAACATTGACTAATCCAGAGTTTGGTTCCTATTACTGTGGTTAGGCTCAGAATATATCAACTGCCACATTAGAGCTCCCACTACTCCCTCATCTAAGGGCTAACAATCTTGCATCAGTTTCTAATCAACTGGACCAAATTGGTGATTTTATTCTGTCACCTTATAATTTTCAATTCTACATCCAACAAAGTATATTTTCCTATTTATTTGCACCCAACTCCATGGATGACATACACTCTCATGAATTCNCAAACATCTTCTTCACTCTCATCCTCCCAGATATCTCCCATAGATTGGTAGTGCACATACAAGTTATAAAAGCGTCGATAAGGAAACTCATCAGTTGAATCCTCTCGAATCCAACCATGTTTCTTGAACATATGTACCAAACCATCTTTAATAAAAACAGTATGTTCAAAATGTTTCTTCAGTCTCCAGTTTAGATGATTCAACATTTCAGAAATATTCTCAATTGCATGCATAAGATTACACCTCTTTTTCTATTTTCTTGATTTTTTTCAACAGTGCGTTTGAACTAAAGTAAGGCTGAATAGGTGGCAAATTCTGGGATGCTTGATCCATTAAAACATTCATATCATTTTCATCCTCCATTCTAATACAGTTGCAATAAACTTCTGGATCCATCGGCTTCCAAGGAAGAATCACTTTTTTCAAACTCTCATAAGGTACTTGCGATTGACTGTACAGTAGGAAAATAGTAGATGGAGGTCCCAGTCCAACAACAGATCCATTGATAATCAAACCTAAAAATACTTTCATAATTATTGTTCCAATGTCGGTAGGTTTTCTAGTTTGAATACAATAGTTCAGAATAGCACTTTCCTTAGTTACCTTACTTATTTGCATAGTAGGAAGTAATTTTGATGCAATAAAGAAGTGTCATGCCTTAGAAGTAGGATTAACAATGATGAAGAAAAACTTACATTTCCATCATCTCTGGCCTCCCAATTCACATCTTCATCCATAAGGTATCGAGAGAGTTCATTCATATTACCTCTCATAGGGGTAAAATTTCTGTAGTGGTAGGTAAGCTCAATTTCAATCACAAAAATCTTGTTTATTTTAGAAGGAGTGAATTGCATAAAACTACCCCGCATATATACAATCCTTGGTTGAGTTGATGTAGATTTACATAAATTTCCTTCACCACAGGGACAACTACTGCGATAGTAATGTGATTTTCTCCATGTTGTAAAAATCATAGCCCTTTTGAAACATATGTTTCTCAACATATTTTAATAAATAAATTGGCCAAATCGATAAGTAAATGTAGATTGGAGTTCAAATCATCACAAATTTTTGACATTTAAAATAAGATAACACATAATCAATTCTTCATAAAACTTTATCTCAAAGTAGGGAGAAGGATAAAGAAGACTACTCAGAATTCATGAGAAGGATATTATAAAGAACGAATTTCATATATAAAAACAAGTTTACAAAATAAAAGAAATAAAGACACAACTTATCTCACAATCCTTCCCAAGAAAATCTGTATGAGTTTTCTTCAAGCCTTTCTTTCTTTACAAGAACTCTCAATCCTCTCTTAGAATTGTAATGAAGAACATATCTCTCACCTTCCCTCTCCTCTTACAATGATTGAAGAAAATCTCTAAGCCTTTGACTTGTCTCTCTCTTTATCTCTTCTTTTTGCCCCCATTTACACGCCACGGTCCAAAACATTTTTTAAGCACTAGTCTTCCCTCTCTTTTATAATAGGTTGCCTCCCTCCACAAGGAATTCAAAACTCCCTCCAAAATTCTATCCAAAAGTCAACTCTTTTAAATTCCAAAGACATGCTCATTGATCCAAGAGACATATCCATTCATAAAAAAACCTTCCAAAGTGTCATAGATATATTGAATCAATCCAAGAGGTGTTTAGAACATGTGCACCCTTGAAATTCATGCAAAATTAGTTTTAAACTGCCTTAATCCACAAAATGTTGTCTCTGGCGCATCTTGCGCCAAATTTGGTGCATCTTGTGTCAGCTCTCTATCAAATGAAGCATCTTGTTCCAATCTGGCCCATCTTGCGCAAGTTTGCTGAGGGACATCTCGTTCTAAGATTTCGCACATCTGGCAACAATTTCGCACATCTTTTGCCAGTTCTCTATTTGTTGGCGCATCTTGCGTCAATCTGGTGCATCTTATGGAAGAATTCCAAAATTGCTATTGGCTCCAAATTTCATCCTTTTTATTAATTTTGCTCCAAATACCTAAAATTGATATACATGCAATAAAAACGTGAAAATACACTTCTTTAAAGTGCAATATCACCAAAAATAAGCATAAAATATATACTTAAAACTACATTTTCTTTTTGTGTATCAAAATCCTCTAAACTTAAATGTTATTTGTCCTCAAGTGACACTTTTACTTCATAAAAGCATTTGACTTTGGATAGAAGTTAACTTATAACTTCTATAATTTAGTTTAATAAATAAAATAGTAGAATTTAGGAAAAACCTTTAGTAATATAGATTTAAACTGTAAGTTTAAGAGCATTTAGTAATCAATTTTACGATTTCTGAATCTCTATTCATTTCAAGAAGAATTACGATTTCTCACATCATGGATACTTAGAATATTCGTATGAAAAAGAACATAATTAAAAAATTACAAATGTAATAAAGCCATTTCCTTAAGTTGAATCAAATGAAGCAAATTTTTTATTAGGCACCTCCTAAAGCTTCTTCTCACTCATTTTTCTTTTCTTTTCTTTTCTTCTCTCTCTCTCTCTCTTTTTTACTTTTACTTTTAGGATATTTTCAACCATTTCTTTTTTTTTTTCTCTTTCAAGTGAGAATTATTATATCTGGATTGCCTTTAATAGTTTTGAACTTCACTATCCTCTTCTTAAAGTCAAAATCCTTACCTTTCTTCACTTTATAAAATCATATTAGTTTATGATTTTCATAAANTCTCTCTCTCTCTCTCTCTCTCTCTTTTACTTTTACTTTTAGGATATTTTCAACCATTTCTTTTTTTTTTCTCTTTCAAGTGAGAATTGTTATATCTAGATTGCCTTTAATAGTTTTGAACTTCACTATCCTCTTTTTAAAGTCAAAATCCTTACCTTTCTTCACTTTATAAAATCATATTAGTTATGATTTTCATAAGGTTTCATCCTTTTCTTCTTACATGAAACTCTAGGATTCTTAACACTTCAAAAATACAATTTCCTTTACTTCAAATGGAAAAACATAGTCTTATTCTATCATACCAAATATCTTTAACTTTAGTACTCAACTTTATTATTAAAAACTTTTTTCCTAAAGTTATCATAATATTCATAAGTTAAATCTTAATATCCCAGGTCATGTTAAATTAATTTAAAAAATATTGTTAATTGAGGAAAAATTAAATTTAGTTTACTTCTTATTTTTAAAGAAATTTTCTTCCCCCCAAACTTAAGTTTTTAAGTAATTTAAAAATGTCTTAGTACAAAATTGAACTGTTGAAAGANTTATTACAAACTTTTTTCCTAAAGTTATCATAATATTCATAAGTTAAATCTTAATATCCCAGGTCATGTTAAGTTAATTTAAAAAATATTGTTAATTGAGGACAAAATAAATTTAATTTACTTCTTATTTTTAAAGAAATTTTCTTCCACCCAAACTTAAGTTTTTAAGTAATTTAAAAATGCCTTAGTACAAAATTGAGTTGTTGAAAGGAAATAGTAAATGCATGAAAATAAAAACTAACTTGTAGAGAATTTTTTACTATAAAACTTGAATCTAGTATACTGCATGTACTAACTTTAAAAATACATGCAGGCTTTAAAGCATTAAATCAAACATAATATATCCAAAAGAATTTGCGGAGAATTAAAAACAAAAACAAAATTTGAAAAATACTAAAAATACAAAAATTGTAAAAATCTACAGCTACTATTACAATTTTAAGTTCACAACACATAATGAAAGTTTTACGACATTAGTTTCAAATGTTAACCAAATAACATCCAATCATCATAACAGACAAACAAACAACCAAGAAAATAAACTAAACTCCTAAAATCAATCTTCATTGCCTTCCTCCTCCTCATCATTTTCTTCTTCTTTTTCTTCTTCATCATGAATAGGAGCATAAGGAATAAAGTTGGGGGAAGTTGGAAATTCCATATTGGATTCACCCCTAAGATATCTAATCATAGCTTCCTCAAAAGCTACATGATTTTGAACTCTCCTCTGCTTATACTCATCCTTACAAGCATTTCTTTTTTCAATTTCTCCAATCTAATTTTGTATATTATCTATATCCATTTGTTCTATCATGAGCTGCTCCATAATATTCTCAAGTGATGCAGATCGAGAAGTAGATTTCTCTGTAGCTGATATAGAGGGTCTGTCACTACCTCCACTCCTAGCCTCAATAAATGATTCAACTCTTTGAATTGTATGCTTCTGAATAAGATCTTATGGTTGTACTATTTCTTCATTTCTATGGGACTCTACTCATGATTGCTTAGATAGAGTGAAAATAAGGGTGGGGTAACCCAAATAACTAGTTGTAGAGCTCTTAGTTATGCTCCGAGCATGATGAACTTTAAGAGCACCAACATCTATTGCTTTCATGTTCTGAATGCAATAGTTTAATGCAAATCTATCCTTTGGTACATCAGCCAAATGATTTGTGGGTAATTATTTAGCAGAGATGAAATTGTATTATACCTTTGACTGAATAGTCAACATGGAACCAGAGAACTTAAATTTCTTATTATTTATAATTCTCCATTCTCCTCTTCCATTAGTTAGATAGGAAATCACTTCATCCAGTGAGGAATCAGTCATCATGAATGCAACATATTCATCATGAAATACATTCCTTAGCCCATAAAAAGCATTGATTTTTCTCCAATAAATTCAACTTGCTTACCTTTGACAAGGATTTGATTGTCAGCAGTGAACCTCAAGTTGGTATAAAACTCCGGAATCATTGGTGCAAGCGCTACTGCAGTGAATTAGCAAAACTTTCCCAATTATTAGCATTGATCAACCTCTTGATCTAACCATATGGGTTAGCAAATGCCCATTCCTGTATCCATCTTCTTGATTCTATTTTAGTGTCATAATTGTATTGGGCCTTGAGATTGAAAAGTCGTCGTGCATCAAAATCATCTGACAACCTTCCTCTCTTTACTCAAGAAGCTATTGGAAGTTCTATGAAAATCCAAATAAATTCCAAATAAATTATAAAATAAAAAATCTAAGTCCCCAAGTAAGATTATTTGGTAGAAAAATTTTCACCATGAGTTTTCTTCTAGCTTTTTCATCAAAAATCTTAAATTTCAGTTTTTCCATAATGTAGGAAAAATCCATGGTGAATCAAAGTTAAAGTGAAGCTTTTACCAAGCGAAGATAAAATCTAAGATTTTTTATGTTCAAAATCTTCTCTATCACGTTCAATGTTAAGACCTAGGTCAATGTTTAGAGCTAGGAGACAACCCAAGCAGTAAAAATGGAGTTATACGGTGCAATTTTGGCAATCTGGTGTTTTCAAGAATTTGGGGCATCTTGCACCAAATCTGGCACATCATGCACCAACTCTTTATAAATTAACGCATCATGCGCCAATTCCTTGGTTTTTCCCGACTTTGTTTTCTATGTAAATCTGCAGCGCACCGTTTTACATATACCTCTAATTAAATCAAATGAACTTTTACAATCGAAATTAAACGTTATTCTAACACCAAACCTTCACAAAAAACATAAAACTCACTTTATATACATATAATTTGTGCTGCTAATACAAACTAACATTTTTCAATCCAACAAAAAATTATTTCAGTGTCCAATGCAAATCAAAACATCCTAACACTGAATTTTAAACATCACAATACCAAAGTCAAACATAGATAGAGTTCAAAATTAAAAGTAAATGAAATTCAACATAACAAAATAACTAAAACAAACAGCACTAGACAAAATGTTTCATGCATAGATTAAGTTCAAACATCTTCTTCACTCTCATCCTCCCAGATATCTCCCATAGATTGGTAGTGCACATACAAGTTATAAAAGGGTCGATAAGGAAACTCATCAGTTGAATCCTCTCGAATCCAAGTGTGTTTCTTGAACATACGTACCAAACCATCTTTAATACAAACAGTATGTTCAAAATGTTTCTTCAGTCTCGAGTTTAGATGATTCAACATTTCAGAAATATTCTCAATTGCATGCATAAGATTACACCTCTTTTTCTATTTTCTTGATTTTTTTCAACAGTGCGTTTGAACTAAAGTAAGGCTAAATAGGTGACAAATTTTGGGATGCTTGATCCATCAAAACATTCATATCATTTTCATCCTCCATTCTAATACAGTTGCAATAAACTTCTGGATCCATCGCCTTCCAAGGAAGAATCACTTTTTCCAAACTCTCATAAGGTACTTGCGATTGACTGTACAGTAGGAAAATAGTAGATGGAGGTCCCAGTCCAGCAACAGATCCATTGATAATCAAACCTAAAAATACTTTCGTAATTATTGCTCCAATGTCGGTAGGTTTTCTAGTTTGAATACAATAGTTCAGAATAGCACTTTCCTTAGTTACCTTACTTATTTGCATAGTAGGAAGTAATTTTGATGCAATAAAGAAGTGTCATGCCTAAGAAGTAGGATTAACAATGATGAAGAAAAACTTACATTTCCATCATCTCTGGCCTCCTAATTCACATCTTCATCCATAAGGTATCGAGAGAGTTCATTCATATTATCTCTCATAGGGGTAAAATTTGTGTAGTGGTAGATAAGCTCAATTTCAATCACAAAATTCTCGTTTATTTTAGAAGGAGTGAATTGCATAAAACTACCCCGCACATATACAATCCTTGGTTGAGTCAATGTAGATTTACATAAATTTCCTTCACCACAGGGACAACTACGGCGATAGTAGTGTAACAAAGCACTTCCCAACGTCTCTACAAAATAATCTCTTCCACTCGAGTATTCGGTGTGTTGAATCCTTGATTCACAAACCCCCTCTCTTTGATTAGCCTCTTCTTCACTATAACTTAATCATACAACTTCGGTGCATCAAAACTTATGAACTTTCTTTGGGTGAAAATTCTAAATCTAGCGGAAGTTTTAGAGTGGGATGCCATTGGAATTGAATTTTAGTGACCTGATTCCCCCCCCCTAAAATGGGCTTTGAAATCTGTTTTTGGGACTTAAAAGGAGAAGAACCAGCCAAAAACTACCTTTTAAAATGTTTTAAGTCTTTTTCGTTGCTGCGGCACATCATGCACCGATTCTGGTGCATCATGCCCCAGCTCTCTGGAATGTGGCGCATCATGCGCCAATTCCAAAAAAAAACTCTCAGTTCTTCCTTATAATTAAATAAATAAAGATGTTTTTAATTTTTTTTTTCTCAATTTCAGATTTCTCAAATACGCGGTCTCTATAAAAAAACAAAAATTTAAATTTACATAAATATTCCAAAAATAACACAAAAGCATAATAAATAATGAAAAGTATGGGTTGTCTCCCACAAAGCGCTTGGTTTAATGTCATCAGCCCGACATTCCTAATCTTTAATTTGGGTGACCCAACATTACGGACTTATTGAAAATTGGTCCTTTTAAAAACTAGCCATTTGCTAGAAATATCCTTTAAGTCTTGGGTTATTCAATATTAACAGCTCCATAGGGATAGACTTTTACAACTTTGAATGACCCTTTCCACCTATACTTCAATTTTTGAGAAAATAATTTCAATCTTGTATTGTACAATAAAACCTCCTATCTAGGTTTAAATTCTTTTTTTATTATCTTTTGAACATGTCATTTTCTAATTCTTTCCTTATAAATCCCGACATTATCATAAGGTTCATTCCTAATTTCTTAATGTTCATTCAATTGCAATAATCTTTTCTCCCCAGCTTCTTTCAAATTGAAATTTAATTCGTATATAGCCCAATAAGCTTTATGCTACAATTATACTAACAAGCAACAAGTCTTCCCAAAAATTAATCTATAAAGGACATTCCTATAGGTGTCTTATAAGCTGTCTTGTATTCCCATACTGTCGTATCTAGTCAAGCAGGCCAATCCATTTATTAGGATTTACACTTTTTTCCATGATTCTCTTAATTTTACAATTATATACTTATACCAAACCTCTAGTTTGGGGATAATAAGTGGTTGCAATTTTATGCATTATATTATATTTTTCTACTAATCATCCAATTGTTGCATTTCTAAAATGTTATCCTCCATCGATAATGATTACTTTTGGCATTACATTTCTTGTAAGAATATTTTTAATTAAAATTTTTGAAACACTCTGAGCATCACATTGAAGTAAAGTAATTGCTTCAATTAATTTTGAAAGATATCCACTGAAATAAATTTATATATATTTATGAATGATGGTATAAATGGGCCCATAAAATCTAATCCCCATGCATCAAAAATTTCAATTTCTAAATTAAAATATAAAGGCATTTCATTTCTTTTTGAAATATTACCTACTCTCTGACATCGATCACATGTTTATGTAGATTTTTTTGGGTTTAAGGAGATATTGTTGTCTCCCTACATGTTAAACTAATGAGGAGATTACAAAGTAAAAAACAGTTGGAGAACATGCTGATTCAATACAGGAATCATCAGTCCTCCCAAAAAAATAACCATAACAACAATTTACCTATTTAAGACAGCAAAATCAAGTTCAATAAAACCCTCAACAACATGGGGGAACAACATAAGAAAAGTGTGGAAAGATATGTAACATCAAATGAAGCAAATCAGTCTCCATTAATCTTGATTAGCAATTCTGAAATGTGGGACATCAATCATGTCTCCCTGCAACAAAAACTGAAGGGTGTGGGAAGGGGTAATAGTAACAGAGAAATCCTTTGAGTTATAACCCTTTTTAGCTAGCCAATTTGCAGTTTGGTTTCCCTCCCTATATATGAAAGTGTATTGCACCTTGAGCTGTGAGGTTACTTCTCTGATTTTTTTGGTCCAATATGTAAGATGTCAGGGTCCTTGTTGCTCATAATTCCATATATTAATCACTGCTGTAGAATCCACTTTTAACCATAAATTATACCAGCTAGTCATTTTGGCAATCTTTAGTGCCCAATAAACAACAATAAGTTGAGTTTCAAGTGCATAAACAACCATAACAGGAATGCAAAAGTTTAGTAAGCATTTTCCCAAGTGATTTCTGTAGACACCCCACATGCCTACTCCTAAATTGTTGAAGCTTCCATCTGTATTTATCTTAATAATATTATGATCTGGAATTTTCCAATTGACCCTGTAGATTTCAAACTGGTCAAGCTATCCCAAAGAGAATGAGTTGGAAATATTGGGGAATCTCTTGAATTTAATCATCTTGTGTACATAAGAAAGGTTGTTTCTAACAATCTTATCAGTTTTTGGCGTACCCTCTTCAAACTTAGCCTTATTTCTCTCCATCCATATAAACCAAGCAACAATAAGAGGTATAGAAGCATAATTCCTCTTATGTCATGTCTGCCAGCAAGTGGTAAGTTTGTCCCAAGTAAAATTTTATTATCTATATTCAAGTGTGATAGAAGTTGGTGTCATACCAGTTGGGCAAAATTGCATTCATAAAAGAGATGAGGCAGTGATTCCTCCTCATGTAGACAAAGCCTGCATATAGAAGGACCCCTTAATGTTTTTAGTTGAAGGATGTCATCAGTAGGTAGTAGTTTATGTATTTCATCAGTAGTTTATGCATAATATATATATATATATATATATATATATATATATATATATATATCTGAGCCTAGCCCCACATGAGTGCTTGCGGTCCCCCTTACCCTAACTTTTTTTTATTTTATCGAAGCTTTAAGACACGACACTCATGTTTCTTTTATTTTCTTTTGGGATTTTTCCAAGATTTTTGAGGATTCTTACTTGAGTCTTTTCTCATTGATTTTCTCAATTTTTCTACCATGAGTCGTTGTTACACTCCTCTTTAGATTTCCTGGATGATGTTTCTTCCAGACTTCACTTTTTCCGATGCATTTCAGCTTGCTATATTTATGAAACAAAAGATCTCATGGGCGTACATGTTTGTTCTACATTTACATAACTTTATTTTCATGTTTATACCTACAACTGTCCTGTACAACATGTTATACTATTCTTGCTACTGTTCTTCCCGTACAGCATGTTATACTATTCATGTTTCTACCTGCTACTATTCTTCTTGTACAGCTAGTTATACTATTCCTATTTTTACCTGCTACTGTACTGTACAACATGTTCCTGTTTCTACCTGCTACCGTTATACATGCATACTACTGCTTGTCCTCTACTGCTCATTTTATATTATGTAGAAATGCTTGAAATAATTTCATGATATCTCTAGTATGACCTTCAACACTTCTAAATGTCATATCCTTTATAGCAAACTTACTAATCCTGCAACTAAACAATGGATTGGCAACTTTACTGGGTTTTCTCCAGCTACTTTCCCTTTTCATTATCTTGGGGTGCCATTTATCAAAGGTAGAACTAAAAGGATACAATTTGATGTTGTAGTCACTAAAATAAATGCTCAACTCAATTGCTGGACAAATTCTTTTCTTTCTAATGGTGGGAGAATTACACTGTTAAAAAGCATTCTCACATCTTTCCCCTCTTACATCCTCCAAGTTACAAACATGAAGAAGTCTACCCAACTATTAATTGAGAGAACTTTCAACAGATTCCTCTGGGCTGGACAAAGAAATCAATTACGCTGAGCTAGCTGGCAAAAGGATACTAAACCTACTATTGCTGGAGGATTGGGCTTCTAAGGCTTGCAACATCTTCAACAGATTACTATGTGCAAACTCTAGCTAAAATTTAGAATGCATAACTCCCTATGGGAAAAGTTCATGAAGGGGAAATACTGTAAGCACTCCCACCCTACTTTGGTTGAAAGAAAGTTGGGGGACTTACCAATATGGCTCAAATTACTTTAAATCAGACAAAAGGCAGAGAACATCTTTTTGTGGGACCTTGGTCAAGGTAAAATTCATTTCTAGCTTGAACAATGGTGCCCCCAAGATCTTCTCACACACTGACCAGAAAACTTTGACGCTAATCTGTTGGTGGCTGATTGCTGGAATGGAGACTCCTGGTCTGTGGATAAGCTGTCATTTATGCTTGATCAAACAGCTACTACCTCACTAAAATCTCTTTCAATATAGAACATCAAGACACTTTAGTGATTAATGCTAGTAAGTTCCACAACATCTCTAAAGCCATATACACTAAATTGTACTGCTGGCAGGATGTTACATAGGGTGAAACAATTTGGAATAAATATCTCACCCCATCTATGTCTTTTCTAATCTGAAAAGTTATTCATAAGCTTCTCCTTGTGGATGATATTCTCAAGCTTAAAGGATTGAGAGGACCTTCCAGGTGTCATCTCTGTTGCCAAGCTGAAGAATCAATTACCCATCTCTTCTTTCAATGTATGTTTACACAAAGGGTATGGTCAGAATTGGTACAAGAGCTGAAGATAAATCTCTAGAATCTTGATTGGGCGTCCCTTATTGCTTGTTGGAATTCTTGGGACAAAGTTAATTTGAGCACCATCCCTTTTTTGGTTACTTGGTTTATCTGGATGGCCAGAAATAAAGCCAAATTTGAGGACTACCCTCCAAACGCAAACCTAACTGTGGTAATTTGTAAAACTTTCTAAACAAAGCTAATCAAACATTAGGGATTCCCTAAAATTTTCCATACTATCAGTCCTTCTACACATAAATCAATCAAGATAACCAAAGTTTTTTGGATTAAACCTACTCACCCCTAGATCAAGGCTAACATAGATGGAAGCTATAATGGGCAAGATGTTGGTTTTGGAGGGATCTTCAGAGACTACACTGGCACCTGCAAACTATTTTTCTACAGTCCTATGACTGCCCAAAATGCACTTGAAACTGAAACAACTCCTCTTTTGTGGGCACTACATATTGCATTACAGATGAAATGGTTTTATATAATGGTTGAAACTGATTGTTCCCTGCTTATTCAACTGATTGAAGGATCCTTATCTCCTCCCTGGCACATACTCGAATTGCTCAAACCCATCAAGGAATTAAAAAATTTATGCCAACTTCAGCTCAGTTTCAACTATAGAGAAGGCAACAAACTTGCTAACTTGTTAGCAAGAGTTGCTAGTCAGTCAGATACCACTTTAGTTTGTACTACTCCTTCCCCTTCTCTCCTTTTTGTTAAAGGGTGACCTGTTGCAAGTACCCTATATCAGATCTGTACTAATTTCTTCTTCTGCAATATAATTTACCTTCCCTTATATATATATATATATATATGTAGTTTATGGAAACTCCCAAGGGAAATGCATTTTGTATTTTTCTTCTCCAACTTGGGCTTATGATGCATGTGAGAATGAGATGATAGCAATCTATTGGGCTATAAAGTTTGCTTATCACTGTCATTTCAATCATTTGATTGTAGAGTCTAGCTCCATCAATTGTATAAAGACACTGTAGAAAGAAGAAGCTCCCCCTTGGTATATTCTCAGCTGGTTAAATAAGTTGCATCAGGTTTTAAACAGTGGAAGGGTGAAATTTAATCATATACATAGAGAAGGTAATGGTCCTACACATTGTTTAGTTGCCATGGGGAGGAAAACAGAACATATCTTAGTTGGAAATTCTCTTTCTTCTCATTTATCTTTTCTATTACATGGGGATAGCTTGGCCATTCCTCATCTTCATGCTACGTAATAAGAATTATATATATATATATATATATATATATTTTTTTTTCCATTAAATGTAGCCAAGTACAAAGAGAAGGAAGGTGACAGGAGAGGGCTTTTATAAAGGTAAGCACCTCTCTAACCTAATACAANAAGTAAAAGTTTTGTATCAAGATTTTGCTTTAGGAAAGGAAAAGTAGAATTCAAAATTATTAAAGGTCTATCAAGATATAGTAATCCTTGCCTAAAAAAATAGAAAAAGAAAAGAAAAAAAAAAGAAAAGAAAAAAAAAAGAAAAAGGAAGAAGAAGAAGAAAAAGTAAGGGAGGAGAAGCTTGAGAATTAGTGCCTAATCAAAAATTGGTTCTACATTTGATTTTTTTAAAGTATAAGACTTAAGAAAATCTTAAGCTTATAGATATAATATAACAAGTAAAATTATTCTTAATATAAATTTTTAAGTGGAGATAATAAAAGAATTAAATTCTAAATTTGGAAGTCTTACAATATTTTTGAATTAGATAAGAACTCATATTTTCATCTTTCTTAACATTAAAAATTTCTAAACTTTAAGTTTGTCTCATTTACTGAATATTTTTTCTAAATTAGACTACTATATTTCTAAATCTAAATTTTAGTAACTCCTAAAGAAACTCAAATACATATCATACATATTTATTTTTTAAAAATTGAAGTGTCACTTGAGGACAAGTAACATTTTAAGTTTGGAGGATTTTGATACGCCTAAAATATATAGTATTTTTAGACATATTTTTTTAACCTATTTTTGAGATTTGCGCTTTAATGGAAGGTATTTTTGTGTTTTTCTTTCAGGTACAGGTAAAAAGGTGAAAAACGCTTAAAGGAGTGAAAAAGGATCAAATTTGGAGCAAATATGTGAAAATTTTGCAAAAGTGTTTTGGCGCCTAAGCGCCAGATCCGACACTTAAGCACTGGTGGCAGTTATTGGATGAATTGACTTGGTTTTTACTAATTTTGAAGAGGTTTTTGAGGCACCTATTGGCTTAATAAGTGGTTACAACCACCATGGATGAAAATTATTGCGAAAGATTCATCTCTTGGGGAAATACATCGAATCAAGACACATTTTGAAGAGATACCAAGGCACCTCTTGGAAAATTGTAAAAGAATGAAGAGAAGACATTAAGAAGAGTCCTAAAAAGGTCTGAAATGGTGTGGGGTCCTAAAAGTGCTGGGAAAGTTTTGAAAGTTCTAAAATTGGGGAGTTAGTTGGAGAGATTTCCAGGCACCACTTTTTTATCATTTTCTGTTTTTAGTTTTATATTGAGAGTGTTATAAAAGAGAAGAGATTCAAAGGAACTTCAAGAGTTGGAGAGGACTTGAGATAAGTTTTTATCTTTTTGTTTTAGACTACTTTTGGTTTTAATTGAGACTTAGGACTTGAGATAAGTTTTTATCTTTTGTTTTAGACTACTTTTGATTTTAATTGAGACTTGTTATTGGACTTAAGATAAGTTTTTATCTTTTGTTTTAGACTACTTTTGGTTTTAATTGAGACTTGTTGGTTTGACATTGATTTATACTTTTATATTAAAGTGTGGTTTTGTTTTCTCCATGGATTCTAAGTAGTTTTCTTTATCTTTCTTCTTAAAATGATAAGTAATCAAGTGTTGGATGGAAGTTGTGGAGAGTATTGATCTTTAATTTTGGAAGAAGTTGTGATGGTTTAAATCCATGTTTCATTTACTTCTTGATTTGGCCAATCCATATGTTAAAATTTGTTGTGAGAACATGTAAGAATCAGATCATTTACTTCTTGATTTGACCAATCCAGATGTTAAAATTTGTTGTGAGAACATGTAAGAACTGAGCCGACCATTTACTTCTTGATTTGACCAATCTAGATGTTAAAATTTGTTGTGAGAACATGTAAGAACCAAACAGGTATTGTCTTAATCAACCATTGGAAAGAATCACATGAGGTTGTATGAAGGAGAATGTAGTTCATATGATTAAGTGTAAATAAATAGGAAAATATTCATTGAAGGGTGTGGAGTTAAAGGAATTTTAAGTGACAGGTTAAAACCCCCAACTTGGTTTACTGTTCTAATTCTGATACGAGATGTTAGCCCTTAGGGAACTCTAGAGTGAGAGCAAGTAACTTCCCTGCCTAGCCTGTCTTCAGAACTATTCAAACTTTAAATTAGCCAATGTTATTTATAGCATCTCTAATAAGGGTAAAGAATATTATTGCTCCTATTTGACACAACATAATACGCATACTTCCACAATGGAAATCCTATACTTATTACGGATTCATGATAAGGAGAAAGATATTTTCATATTTATTGCTTTTCTTATAAAACACTCAAGTTATCTTTTTAAGTTTGTCATTTTTTTGTCAAAATATTAAAATTACCAAAAATATTTAAACTTTCTTTACTGCGAAAACGTCTTTAGTTTAAATAATTATCTTTTTAAAAATAGAAAGTTTTCCAAAACATGCATATTGCGTATCTTTCTTGTGGGTTTGATATTCACGTCTAAATAAAAAAGTCCTATATTACTTGATAACGATATGTATACTTGCCGAGTATCCCGATATATATAAATTAAAAGTTAAATTCTTATTTTTCTTCAAGATCAAGTTTTTGGTTTTTTTTGCAAAATAAGGAAATATATAAGTGAAAAATATAATCAGAATTTTTGTTATACTATTGCATGTAAGCAGTTTCAGGATCACAAACACAATTGGAAATTTCATTGCAAGGGTTGCTTGATGTGCAACATTGAAATTCCCATACAATCATCGACAGAAGGAGCATTTTTGGAATGTCTGATATGTAATGTCCTCCATTTGGAACACTCCAGTACCTTTAAAGAATATATATCTACCGATACAGGGTGTCAGGAGGGCGTGCAACCAGATACTGAGTCATATATTCCACTGTATACGGAGCCAGGTCAGACTTGGTTTCCCACAGATAATGAAATGAGGGAGTGGCCTCGATGACCGCAAAGATTCCTATGACATAATTAGAAAGAATGAACAGATTTAAGAAGTAAGAATTTGAATTTTATGAAAAAATCCAAGGGAAGTTTATCAACATTTTGGAAGTCCTAGAGTTATATACAAGAGTTTTCTCCAAAAATGATGAAAGAAGAATTATTGGCTGCTTATTCGACTTGAGATATCGAGGTCAAGCCAGTCTGTTAATGAAAAAGACATACATACAGCCACAGAAATGGATGTGCGGGAAAGTCAAGATAACAATTCAATGTGGATGTTGTTACAACTTTGTCGAAGATATGCTAAGGTACCCCTTAGGTATCTTGAGATATGACGAGGTGGATCCTTTGCCTTCTGAGATAAAAAGAATGATCAAAAGGGTGGTCAGGTGGAGCATACTTCCGATAGACTACATTCTGAATAGTTGCATAATCAACATTTTTTATGAAGAAGACTGCATTCCTCCACATATAGATTACCATGATTTTGTAATGCCCTTCTGAACGGCGTCCTTTATGAGCAGGAGTAAAATTCTATTTGGAAATGAAATCAATATTATTGGCCTTAGAGAATTCAAAGGATCTATTGAGATTCTGCTACCAATGGGTTCAGTACTAAATCTAAAGGGAAAAGGGGAAGATCTGACAAAGAACTGCATCCTAGGAGTACGACACCGCAGAGTTTCTATGACATTAAGAAGAATTGATGATAGTAAAATACCACATGGATCCCGTCTGGACCAGAATTGAAAGAGCTGCACCCGTACAAGCTATGAGATGATTCTATCTCTAAGTACACATGAAAGGAATTCTTGTCCTGGAATGTGGCTTAGTAGATCAGCTTGATCATGAGCTTGCCACAGAGGACAGACAAATAGATGTGTCTTGACACTTTTTGTACTGCATCATGATATAGCAGATATGATATGTAATGTCTCAGATGTGTCTAGTAAATGATTTGTTCTCAACATAAGATGTTTCAGATGTATTCAATATGTTATCTTTTGAGGCTTCAACATGTATTCAGTTTGTAACGCATATTTAAAGCAGTTTAATGCAATTACTTCCAGATTTCAATGAATTTGTTAAATTTTCATTTTGTGCAATTAAAAAAAATCCACATAACCATATGATGGCTCTAAATTATAACAAATACAATAAAAAATTTTGATAATAAAAATTGAATAAAGTTCTTGAAAAAAAATCAACCAACTAAACTTAATTTTTTGAGAAATATACTTTGATAGTTAAATGTGATAAAGACAACAAGAAAATAAAAATTATAAATTTGATGGCTCACTCTTCAATTTCATAGCACGAGTGTCTTTGTCTACACCAATTTGTCACAACCCTCATAGAGTTTCCACTCTACACAAAATCCTACATATTTTTTTTATACACCACTATCAATCATCACATTCTCCATATCTATGAGCTCAACACCAGAAATTCTCTACACTAATCCCATAGTGTTCATGGGATCAGTGCCGACATTCTGATTCCCAATTTTCTTAGAGATAGGTATAAGACCATCTTAAATGGGGTATGACATCTTATTCTCATTTTTTAGATTGGTTTGAAGGCCACCTTAATTGGAGTATGTCATCTGATTCTCTACCAAATTTCCTCAAGATTGGTTTAATACCACCTTAAATAGTGTATGTCATCATATTCTCATCTTTTGAGATCAGTTTTAAGGCCACCTTAAATGGAGTATGGCATCCGGTTCTCTACCCAATTTCTTTCGGGATAGGTATAAGACCACCTTAAATGGGGGATGGCATCCTATTCTCATCTTTTGAGATTGGTTTTAAGGCCATCTCAAATGGAGTATGACATTCAATTCTCTACCCAATTTCATCGAGATAGGTTTAAGACCACCTTAAATGGGTATGACATCCTATTCTTACCTTTTGAGATCAGTTTAAAACCACCTTAAATGGAGTATGACATCCAATTCTCTACCTAATTTCCTTGAGATAGGTTTAAGACCACCTTAAATAGGGTATGGCATCCTATTCTCAACTTTTGAGATCAGTTTTAAGGCCACCTTAAATGGAGTATGCCATCCAATTCTCTGACAATTTTTTTTCGGGATAGGTATAAGACTTAAATGGGGTATGACACCCTATTCTCATCTTTTGAGATCGATTTTAAGGCCACCTTAAATGGAGTGTGACATCTGATTCTCTACCCAATTTCCTTGAGAAAGGTATAAGACCACCTTAAATGGGGTATGACATCCTATTCTCATCTTTTGATATCGATTTTAAGACCACCTTAAATGGAGTATGATATCTGATTCTCTACCCAATTTCCTCAAGATAGGTATAAGACCACCTTAGTTTGGGTATGGCATCCTATTCTCATCTTTTGTGATCGGTTTAAGGCCACCTTAAATGAAGTATGACATATGATTCTGTACTCAATTTCTTTGATTTAGGTATAAGACCCCCTTAAATGGGGTATGGCATCCTATTATCATCTTCTGAAATCAATTTTAAGGCCAACTTAAATGGAGTATGGCATTTGATTCTCTACCAATGCTTTGAGATAGGTTTAAGACCACCTTAAATGGGGTATAACATCCTATTCTCATCTTTTGAGATCAATCTAAGGCCACCTTAAATGGGGTATGACATCCGATTCTCTCCCCAATTTTCTCGAGGTCGGTGTGAGGCCCCCTTAAATAGAACAAGGCTTTTGATTATCATTCCGGGATTGATACCCAAAATTCAATTCACATTCAGGGTCAGTACCTAAATTGTGATTCCCATTTGCCAAAACAACTGAAACTTGATAGTCTGAAGTCCACTATCCAATTCCCAGCTAGAGTTCTGAATCCTCAGTTTCAATCAAATTTTCAGTTCTTGATTCCCCAACGAAAACAACTGTCACTTAAATTTACGCTTTTTTCTAAGTGTGTTGGCTTAGACATCTGTGTTGGTTTTATTGATCTTTTTGGTCAACGCCAATATGTAGGGCACTTGCCCGACACACATCACCTATTGGGGGTCCATTTGTTGACCTCACTTTTGGTTGAGGCCTAGTCTTTCCTCTTTAGTAGCCTAGGGTCTAGCCATAATACTTTTTTGTTGACTAATCCTAGAGGACTAGAAAGGAACCCTCACCTTTAGAAACTCTAAACTCTTTTTGCTCAAGTTAAAGAGCCACATATTGGTCCTAACCTATAACATTTAGTAGGTGGGGTCAATATGGGGAGCTCAAGGAGAGTCCCTGAAAGACTGCTTGGCTTTAGAGTCAACCCTCTGGTGGTGTGGTCTTGGTTGGTCTCACAGACACACTTGCACATTACACTTCCGCTCACTACCCTAAGCCCAAACCTACTTAAATTTGATCCCTTAACCCTTTAGTAGACTCATGTAGATGGTCCCCTAGACCCACTATCCCCAGATTACGGTTTAGCTAAGACCAATACATGGAAGACCTAAAGTCGAGAATTTTATTGGTCCAAGGCTCAAGTGGGGTGATTGGCACCCTAATTTTACCAAAGTACCTAACTCAGCATTTTGCCCCCAAATCTACCCAAATTACCAAACTACCATTGATACCCCAAATTTGGCCAAAATTCTCAAAATTACCCAAAATACCCAAATTTGTTTAAAAAATCTTTTCAAACCATTTGAAATCACCAAAATTATCCAAAACACCTCATAATTTTCAAAATTACCAAAATACCCATGATGACCCAAATTCTCCCAAAACCTTCAAAATCACTTCAAATGTTCCCAAAATCAATTTGAACCACTCTATTGAGCTCAATTAGACCAATTTGACGTATTTTGACAAAAAGCCCAAATTTGCCTTTAAAGGCCCAATTACCCCAATTCACCCCCAATGTCCACCAATTTGATCCCAATATTCCCCAATTTCAATTCTAAACTCAAATTTTATCATGTCCAAGCTTGATTGAAACCAAATCCAAGCTCAATTTAACCGCATTTGAATCTAATTTCAACCCTTGTCAAAAAGCCCCAATTTGACCGAAAATTAAAATCTCACACAATTGAACCCCCAAATCTATCCAATTGCCCCAATTTTGCATCATAAACTCTTAAAAACATTTCCTCACACCAAATTGAACCTTCAATTGGCCTTATTCAAACCTCAACTTTTCTCAAAAATCAACTTAAACCAAAACCCCCAATTAGCCATATCCCCAAATTCAACCAAATTGAACCCCATAACCTCAAAATTTCCACTCAATTTATATCCAAAACTATTCATGACAATTATTAGGACCAATTTGAACCATAAATTGGGCCTTAGCCAAACTCTAGCCCAACTCAAACCCAAGTCTAACCCAGCATCCCTAAAATTGACCAAATGTCAAAATTTCACAAAATTGAACCCCCAAATCAATTCAAACTCACTCCAAACCAACCTAAACTCAAATTCAAGCAAAATTACCCAAAATTGAACCCATGCACCAAATTTGACCAAGCCAAGCAAAATTGATCAAATCAAAGCCACTACAGCCGCCATTTAGACTCTAGTGACCATGTTATACCCACCTAGCCCACCCTACATGAGCTATGGACCAATGGTCCCTAAATTTAAGAGATCTCACCAAAATTTTGGCCTAAATCAAAATATCTTTGATGTCATCACTTTCCATTAGGGGCTAATCATCATAAACCCTCTCTTGGCTCCACTAACTTCTCTGGCCACGACCCCTGGCTCTACTGGCCGGCCTATTGGCCAGAAAACACCAAAACCAAGAGCCACCCCAAGCCTAAACTCCAAATTTGAACTCCCTGACTTACCTCACTCCAATTGGACACTTATCCCACTCAGCCCTCCACATAAGCAGCCCTTGGCACCCAATGTCTAGCCATGGTAGCCTCTTCTTCCCCACTATTTAAACCACTTCCTCCATGGCAAAAAAAAAATATGAACAAATACCTTAGGGAAACTCTGCCAAAATGTTCCCGAAGCTCCTCCAAGACCTTCTAAGCTCATTCCAACCATCTTTCAACCATTTCCACCACTGCCTGAGCTCAATTTTTGAGCTCAAAACAAGGACAAATTTCATCCATCCTCAAAATCACCCAAACTCCAAATTGAACTGCTCTTAACCTTCCCCAGAGCAAGAGAGGAAGATTCCCACTAAAATCCCCCTCTGTTGAGCTCTCAAAACCACTCCTAGACCAAATTCGTACTCCCATTTCATTGAACTTATACTTGGAGCTTACACCAAAAGAAACAAACACATCCAAGAGGTTTGTGGGACTCCACTAAAGCTTGCAAAAGCATCTAATTGAAGCCTCCACTCTCAAACAAAGGTGTAAACCATAAACCTTAATTGTGTGCTCGGTTTCACCAATTGTGAAGAGAATTTTAATTTCATAGGATTGCAACTGTATTGATGTGCTCGTCTTGAGTAGATGAAAGTGTAGGAACCAAACCCATGTGATTTGGTGGAGTATCGAGCAAGATCTTAAGTCTAGAAGTAGTACGGTTCACGAGCTCTCGCCATCAAGGATGATGACGGAGAGCCGTCCGATCACGCGTCTATCTGACGGACAGACTGGATCTCATCAAACGAACTCTTGGAGCGTGAATAATGGATTGATTTAGCGCTGACTCAGACGGCAGTGCCGAATCAAAATACGCCGCCTGGAGACTTCGGAGATGCCAAGGATTGTGTGGCACCACGTGGTTCAAATAGAAAAATAGGATTTATTGAATTAAATAACTCCCGAAACTTTAAAAATTCATAACTTTAGATAGGAAAAAAGTAAAAATAATCTCTTGCTTAGTGAACAAAAGAGAATAATGTGGATCAAAAATAAAAATTATATGTTGACTCCTGGATTTTTAATTAATTAAATACTCTTTGTGATATTTTAATTCATTATTATTAAATATTGCTCATCAAGTCTTAAGATTTTTAGGGTTTGTTCCTCATGACAGATGGGAGGTGCTCTGATTTTTCCAAGGTACGAGGACATCTCCATGTTTGTAACCCTAATTTTCAAGCCTGGATGGCTATTTTAGCTTAAATTAATTATATATATTAAAATATCACATGGAAAATTATGAGATAATTTTTTGTAGGTTTGGTGTGATTAGAAAAGCCAGGAAAAATATCATGATTGTCTGAATAGTCTTGTACATTTCCACAAATAATTAAATGTCCATATCTTGTATTAGTTTATTTAAATTAAATATAAATCAAAAGTTAATAAAATCAAATCCACGTTGTGTAGAAAAATCATGTTGATTCACTGTAAAAATTTGAACTTTATTCGATTAAGTTTGAGTACTAAAGTTAATTTTATAAGGAAAATGGTATGTTTGTACAAAAATGATTATATTAAATTAAATACACATAGAAAAATTATGAAAAGTGGATTTCTAAGTTCCTTGTGATCAGGGGCACTTAGGAAAAATAAAACTTATTTTCAAGAAAATACTTCATTTTATAACTATATTTTCAATTAAAAATAATTAAAAATTAAAAAAATATGAAAGTGTTCAAAATGTTCCTAACTATTTTTTTTATCACTTGAGACTCATTAAAATATTTTTCCCAATTTTTTGAAGTTAAAAATAAATTTTTAAACTCCTAAAAGTACTTTTTTTTATTTTTCATTAAAATAATTATAATAAATAAATTAAAAATCATAAAAATAATGAATTTGTTTCTCTGAGTTGTCTAGACTCAAAGAGGTTTAATAAAAACATAAAACTTATTATTGGTAATTAAAACATATTTTCTATTTGATTAAATATTTAAAAATCAATAAATAATTATAAAATTAAATTAAATTTTAATTTAGAAAATCATGGTATGTTGCCTATGTGTTTCTCTGACCTAAGGGAACCTCTAATATTTTTTTGATAAACAAAAAAAAATATTTGGATTGATTAAATAAATTAATGTTGAAAGTCCTATTTTCTTGGTTAATATAATTGTTTAAATTAAATAAAAATTTGAAAACCACATTTTGTCCTCTGATGTTTTAATTGCCTCGTGGGCAGAATACTCTAAAATTTTCAAAGTCATTTGAATTGTGTTTGATGAATTATGAAATGAAGGGCCCCAAGGACAAAGTGGCCATTTTAGAATTTTGTGTCTTAATTAAAATTTAGGATTAATCAAAAGGGAAAATGAGTAATTTTGATCTTAATGAATACTCTCAGATGATTGAAACATAATGGGTTAAAAGGCAGAAACTAATTTGTCATCTTTGCATAATAAGAGTAAAATTATAATTTTCTATATTATCATGATTTGGAAGTTAATCAAAATCAAATGATTCTAGAGTTGATGGGCCGAAGCTAGGAGGACGATGATTCACTTATTTGAAGCCCACAATTGATGATGATATGATCTTTCAATAAGAATACATACCATCTAAACAAAAATTTTAACAATTGTCATTTTCTCGCATTGAGATTATTAATGGTTTGGTAGTGAGCTAGGCTTGATATTTAAACTTATTTGATGAGATTTGGAAAAAAATTAACATGATAAGCACCTTTAAGCACTACAAGCCCAACTTTATTAGTGGGTACAAAACATTTAATGAATTAAACTTGTCATAGGGGCATTCACCTACATAACTCTTAAATGAAATATCAACTGATTAATTGAGCACTCTGCTCTTGGGATGATTAAAATGTCAAAGTTCACCGAGTAGCAGGATAACCTTTTTAATTTGGCCTTGGATGATTAATGAAATGATATGATAAGTTCAAAATGAACTCAAAATGTTTCAAAAGATCTTTAAAGTAGTTCAGGGTCATTCCTCAAACACTTTGGAATCTCTTGGATATTTTGAAGGATAAAGTGAACTTGGGATATTTTGTTCTAAAATCATCCACTAAGATCTTTTGTGACTCAACAAGTCATAGTTTGGAGTTTGTTAGATACATCTTCATCTACTCTTGTGATTTATTTAAATTTCTATAAAATTATATATCTAAGTTGCAAAAGATAATCTTTGAGCGGGAATTCCAAGAAGAGGACTGGTACACCTTTACAGTGTTATTTAATTCATGTCATATTTCTTTCTGTAATCTACTTTTACTACAAAATGTTTTAACTGTTTGGATGTGCACCTTACTTTGATTGCAAAATCAAAACAATTTCTCAAAAATTAATCAACATTTTCAAAAATCTAAAACAAATTGTTTCAAAGGTAACCAAAAATCTTTTGAAATGACACAAAACATAAAACATCCTTTTGAATTTACAGGAGTCCCTCGGAGAAGATACCCACGATTGCTAACAAAATCTCCCAGGTTAAAATGGGTTTCATAACTCATTTAAGCTAAGTAAATTTAAGAGAAAATAGTGATAACAAAACGAGGGAACCGTTGGTTTCTAACCGTTGTCTCTCTAATCAACTTTAACCCCTCCCCCCTCTGCGATTGAACTTCAATTTGTCATTTAAACCTTAGACTTTTGAACTGCTACTTCACTAAGGAGCCTGAAGTTAGCTTCGTGGGTAGCCTTCTACAACAGTAATCTGCAGCACCAATCTACAACAACATGAGGATCAACAACAACACATCTCCCTTTAGAATTAAACAACAAGCCATAGGATTTTGAGGTTTTTCTTCTAATGCGACATAAATCCTCAACCTTTTCTTTAGGCCTCTATATAGCTTTGTTATATAATGTAAGCCCTAACTCATTTTAGGATTTCGAGGTTGTCGTTCGTCGCGACCTAAACCCTCACATCTTTCAGGCTATTTGCGCGCCCGTATCACAGAAATGTAATCCTTAATTAATAAAATTGGCATGATTCAACATTTAAATATTGTTTTCTTGAAACCAAAGCTGAACCATAGAATAGCTTGAGAAGTCACTGTGGTTCTCCTCAGGATCTATGGCAACCCCTAGTTCTTCTTCCTTTGGATTTCATAATAAATGTTCCAAATTCAAGTCATTCTCTTTTCAGACCTTTTTTTTTTTATCTTTTGAAAAGTTCTATCCCTTTGAACTCCTTGAAGACAATGTTCTATGATTTTTATTCAGAGTTTTATTAAGTGACTTCGACTATCTAAAATGTAATTAACATATGGCCTTACCCTTATAGGATACCTTTAAGAACTCAAATTAATAGAAACCATATTTTATCTTTCATATTAAATAGGGAAACTTGTTGGTCAGCATAAAAAATGATTTTTCACAGACTCAAACAGATGTCATAAATTCTCTAGTTTATTTAATCGAGCCTCTCCAGTAAGTAGTGTGTCTACCCTTATGAGTAAATACATTACTTGCAGTGTTGGACTCGTTTATTTAAAATATTGAGGATATGATACAGGTTATGTCTTATATTTTCAAATTTTAAAATATTACTTTTGCCAAATTATATACAGAAATTAAATTAATTTGGGTGTCGTGATATCCATTCCGGAGACCGAACTTTTTCAATTTGGTAAACTTAAATCTTAACAAGGTCTAAACCTAAGTATACCTAATTAACACACATTAAGCCTTTCCTACATTAGGCTTAATCAAACATAAACCTCAATTAGATCTAAACCTAATTAGATATAGTTAACTACTTTAAGCCTTACTTACATTAGTCTTTTTTATCCTAAAACCCAAATTATGTCTAGCTTTAAACAGACCTAATAAAATTAATTAAACCTTACCCATGTTAGGTTTAATTAAACTTCATAACTAATTAGATCTAAATTAAATTTAATTTAATTAAACCCTTAAGACTTAACTACATTAAACTTAACTAAAATCAAAGCCCTAGGTTCAACCCAACTTGAACCTATACCCTTAGGTTCAAACCAACTTGAACCTAAGCCAAATCAAACTCGTTAAGGTCAATCCAACTTGAACCAAATCCAACTCAAACTCTTTAGGCTCAATCAAACTTCAACCTAACTCAACTCAATCCCTTAGGTTCAACCCAACTTGAACCTAATCTAACTCAAACTCTTTAGTTTCAACCCAACATGAACCTAACTCAACACAAACCCTTAGGTTCAAACCAACCTGAACCTAAGTCAAATCAAACCCTTTTGGTTCAACCCAACTTGAACCTAATCCAACTCAAACTTTTTAGGTTCAACCCAACTTGAACCGAACTCAACTCAAACTTCTTAGGTTTAATCTAACCTGAACCTAACTCAAATTAAACCCTTATGTTCAACTCAAGTTAACAAAAATCTTAGGTTCAACCTACCTAAGTTAACTTAGACTTTAAGTTTAGCCTACATTGAACTTAAATTGACCCAAATCTTAGTCTCAACCACATTGAAATTAAGACTATTTCAAATCTTAGTTTAAATATTGAACCTAAATCAACCTCAGATCCTACTTACATTGGATCTAAATCAACCTTAAGCCCTACCTATATTGCACTTAAACCATTTTAAATCCTTAGTTTCTACCTACATTGAACCTAAAACACCTTAAGTCCTACCTACATTGGACATAAACCATTTAAAATCCTTACATTGTACCTGCATTGAACCGAAATCATCATAAGTCTTACGTACATTGGACTTAAACCATTTTAAATCCTTAGGTTCTACCTGCATTGAACCTAAAACACCTTAAGTCCTACCTACGATGAACTTAAACCCTTTTAAATGCTTAGGTTCTACCTACATTGAACTTAAATCCTTTTAAATTCTACCTACATTGGACGTAAACTATTTCAAAACTTAAAGTTCTACCTACATTAAACTTAAATCATCTTAAGTCCTACCTACATTGGAATTAAACCATTTTATTCCTTACGTTCTACGTACATTTAACCTAACTCATTTTAAGTCCTACCTATAATGGACTTAAACTATTTTAAAACGTTAGGTTCTACCAACATTGAACCCAAAACATCTTAAGTCCTACCTACATTGAACTTAAACCATTTTAATCCTTAGGTTCTACATAAATTATCTTAAGTTTTGTTTACATTAGACTTAAACTCTAGGTTCTACCAACATTGAACTTAAATTCACCCAAATCTTAGTCCTAACCAAAGTGGACTTATGACTATTTTAAATCTTAGGTTAAATATTTAACTTAAATCAACCTTAGATCCTACTTACATTCAATCTAAACGAACCTTAAGCCCTATAAATATTGGACCTAATCCAATTTAAATCCTTAGGTTCTACCTACATTGAACCAAAAAAAGGTTAAGTCCTACCTACATTGGACTTAAACCAATTTAAATCCTTAGGTTCTTCCTACATTGAACCTAAATCATCTTAAGTCCTACCTACATTTGACTTAAACCATTTTAAATCCTTAGGTGTGCATTGAACCTAAAACACTTTAAGTCCAACCTACATTGGACTTAAACCATTTTAAATCCTTAGGTTCTACCAACATTGAACCTAAATCATTTTAAGTCCTACCAACATTGGACTTAAACTATTTCAAAACTTTAGGTTCTACCTACATTAAACTTAAATTATCTTAAGTCCTACCTACATTGGACTTAAACCATTTTAATCCTTAAGTTCTACCTACATTGAACCTAAATCATTTTAATTCCTACCTACATTGGACTTAAACTATTTTAAAACTTTAGATTCTACCTACATAGAACCTAAAACATCTTAAGTCCTACCTACATTGAACTTAAACCATTTTAATTCTTAAGTTCTACCTAAATTATCTTAAGACTTACTTACAATATACTTAAACTCAAGGTTCTATTTACATTGAACCTAAATTATCTTAAGTCCTTCTCACATTGGACTTAAACTCTAGGTTCTACCTACATTGAACTTAAATTATCTTAAGTCCTACTTCCGTTAGACTTATTAGATTCTATCTATATTTAACCTAAATCATCTTCATAGCTTAGGTTCTATCCAAATTAAATGACATCTATCTTCAAGTTTCACTGACATTTTAAGACCCAAATAAACTTCTTCAGGTCTAATCGACATTGGACCTAAAACAAATGACATCATAAAAATCCAACTCACCGACATAATTCACTTTAAAAGACAATAAAACTTAAACTTGAACCTAAAAATGCTTTTAGGTTTGAGAAGATATTTTAGAGGAGGTAACCTGTGACTACTAACAAAATATCTTCTAACAACGTGTGGTTAATCAAACTGCAAATAAAATGACTAGTGACAACATAATCATGGGATCTTGATCGGGTCATCCCAAATAAAAAGTAAATAACAAAAATTAATAAAATTTAATCAACTAATAAATCGTAAACAACCTAAAATTTTACAACCACTAAAATATGAATAAGACATTAAAACTTAATTTAAACCCTAATGAAAAAAGATCACCAAACGCAACTTGAACCCTAGTGTTCAGATTTAAGAAGATTTCTTGAACCACGCAATCTGCGGTTGCTGACAAGAATCTTCTTGTCCTGGTTTAAACACCTTTTGGACTAAGTAAATCTGAATATTTTTACGGCCCCAGGATGATAGAGCCATAAATGTCTTGACTGGGTCGTTTAAAAATTATTCAACCAATTAAATAACGAACTAAAATTGAAAAATCTAAAAACATGATTTTATGCTAATCGCGTTCTGTTTTGCAGGTTCATTGGAGACATAAAAACAAAATTTCACTTTAGATTCCTTTGCATGTTATAGGGTGTGCGAAGTCTGTTTTGCAGGACGACATTTGGAAGTGGAATTTTAGGACAATAAAATCGAAAACAAAATCAAAACAAAAAACTTAAACAACAAAATTACAACAATAAAAACAAACAAAATCATAAAATAAAAACAAAATGACATGACATGACATGAAAAAAAGCAAAACAAAATAAAACCTTTAGGGTAGAATCGGATTCTTAGAAATCTATTACCCTAGGAATAAAACATTTGATGTTTTCTTTCCTTAACCATGATATTTCCTAGAAGAACAAGTGCTAACAAGAATCGGTAGTTTTCTTAGACAATTTTAACTGTCTAAAATATAATTAACTAAAGGAGCTTGTTTCTATAAGAGAATTAAGAAATAAGGAAAGGTGTTACACCAAAAATCTCTAGTTTTTTTATGTGGTTTTCCTTATATAAGAAATCATTTCTCTATAATGCTCACCACAATAAAAAAAACATTCAACATTTCTTTTTCTCTTGTTTTCTATTTTTTTATCCATTTTCTTCCTTCTACTAGTTTCTTAAATTCTTGGAATCCTTGACATGATTCAATAGAATGAGTTAACTGGAGATTACAACAATAAAAATAGATAAACAGAGTGGCGACTCCTTTCAATCACCAAAACACATCCGAAACAACGAGAATTGGTGGCAGACCGGGCCTATCATCATTCGTCATCATCTTCAGGCACCATCAAGAGAGTTACAATTTCATTGGCGATGTTCTCTCTCCTCATCTCTAGTTAAATCATTTGTTCTCCATACAAAAATATTCTATCTTTTGACAGATAAGATTATCTTACCCAAATTTTAACTCTTTGACATTAAGAGTTAAAATGACATGACATTTAAGGGTATTCTATCTTTTGACAAATAGGAATATTTTACTCAATTTTAACTCTTCGACAATAAGTTATTCATGACATTTATGACAGAAATTCCATGGCATTTGTTATGGACATTCCATAACATCTATGACAAACAATCTATGATACCAAATGATAAGAAAAAAATGACATAACATAATAAATTCCTAGTTTACAAAAAAAAAGTTTATAGTAAAACTTGACATGTTGTCTTTCCAAATTTCTAGAAATTGCAATTGATCCGATTTGATTTTTTCCTACTTCCAAGACCTTAATTCACCAATTTCTGAAGGCACTTGACTCTACCAAAATGACTTTGGGCTGTTTCATGAAACTGAACTTATGATGAATAGTCCATCCCAAATCATTACAGAACCCTCCGAGGAGTTTAACTTAAACCCATACAAAGATTTTTCTCTTTTTGGAGAAGATCTACCTTAAGAATTTCCTATAAAACAACTGACTTTTGAGAAAATGAAGGAAGAACTTGATCAAAAGGGAAAGAAACTTTATATTAAAGATGATATTTTCTCACAATATGAGGATGGAGCTTGTTCCGAGAGTGTTCCATTAACACAAACTCAACGAAGAAGTAGAAATCATTCTCTTAAAAGAAAGAAGAAAAGAAATGATATCAATAATCTTGAAGTATCTAAATCCAAGGAAAGTGTTTTTAGGAACACACCTTCTTCATAGAAGAATAAGCTTTATTCAGTACTCGTTGAGTACTAGGATAATTCATTCTAATATTTTCAGAGTAAAAATTCTTCTTCAATGCAAACTATATACTTTTTGTTTAAAAGAATTACACAAAAAGAAAGAAGTTCAATCTCTTGAATTTGGGATGAAATGGGGTGTGCAGTCTCTATGTCCATGAAAAAGAAGTGTCTTGCTCATGAGCATTTAATTTATCAAGAAATGGACCAAGAATCCCCATCAAAAAGTCAGTATACTCGGGTACCTGTTAAACTTTGTTTAGGACCAAATATGGAGGATATGACTATTTCAAGGGACAAAACAAGACATAATGAACTAATCCTGGAAGTAGAGGAAACATCTGCTAAAGTGAAGGATCTTGTGCAAATGTTAAAAGTTGCAGATCATTCCTACTCACAGCACAATGATATACTTTCTATAACATCTTGTCTGATACTCAAGACAAATGTATGGACACATGAGATATAAAAAGAAATATCTGATGATGTAAACACTTCTATGGACATTTCTTAAGAGAAGATTTGTGAAAAACATCCTGTCAATATATTTGAAGAGAGATTGAAAAAGCTAAGAACCAACATCAAAAAATTATCGACATTGATGGAAGGAAAAATCTTCCGACACTCCGTGTGAGGAGTATGTAGAAATAAACATGGTTGATACACGAGCTACTTCCGCATCACAAGAATTACCTCCACCAGCTGAAGGTAACCTAATAGAAGGGTTATGGGCTATTATTCAACAATGAGATGAACAAATTATATGAGATATTGCTCATGGAAAAGAAAAAAAGAAAAAATAAATAAATAAAATAGAAAAGAGATCTTTTAGATATAGAGGTTGTTATTCCCTTTCTCTTCCATTTCATACTTATCTCCAAAATCTACTAGGATTGTTGTCTCGGGTGAAGGGAGAAAATCCCTCAAGCTATTGACCTTGTATGACTTTATCTCTACTATGAATAAATACTTCAAATTCTACTTACATCTTGTATATTTCTGATATTGCCTTTGAAAGCGAACAATCCTATTTCAATCATGAAAATGATTTTCAAATCATACACAATCTCAATAATTTTAATGACAACCAAGACAATGACAATTTAAATGACAACAAAAATAGAGATGACAATGTCACACTTGAATTACAAGGAGTACCAATTTCTATAGAGTTGGACTTTTCTGACTCAGAAGGAGATGAGTCAAATGATACATTACAATAAATAACTAAAATCAATTTGAGGAGCAGAAGGGTCTTGCCTCTGACAATGGCTCCAAAAGAAAAAGAAAGCATGACACCAAAAGAAACCATTCCTTCAGTACAATAGGATTTATCTGAAGGAAGAAAAGACAATTCCCATAACAAGGTGGACTATAATGTAGTAGCCCATCTAAGGAAACTTCTAGCAAAGCTGAGTATCTACAACACCCTTGTTCTCTCTAAAGAGATGAGCGAGTCACTGATAATGTCTCTTTTGGATCCTGAAATTTGTTTAGCTCAACTCATCAGTACATTTCCAAATGAGGCTTACTCATTAGAGGAATAGACCAAGATAACCTATTTTGACAATGACTTGTTGCTCGGAACATCTGAACATAACTGATTGTTATACATTACAGTAAATACTAACAGTACTAAACTACTAAAAATTTTAATTGATCTTGGTGCCTTGATTAACATTATGAACTTGAGAACTCTCGCTTATTTGGACATCAAAGGTCATCAACTAATGAGAGATAAAATGATGTCATGAATTCAACCAACAAGGTGAATAAGATGTTGAATCAATAACATTACTTTTGAAAATAAACAAAATGGTGACAACGACAAATTCCACGTCATTGATTCTAAAACATCCTTCAATTCCTTACTCGGTACATCATGGCTTCATGAATATAAGATGGTCCCCTCTTCACTGCATGAATGCATAAAATATTAACAACAAGGACAATAATGTTGTATTTTAGGAGACCTACAACCATTTTCAATCCATCAATTTGGTGTACATGAGGTTGCAACCTACTATGCTCCAATAGAGAAAACAATATTTTCTGGAGAAGTAACAATGAACATAAAATAAAAAGATAAAGACAAGAAAACTGTTAAAGAAAAAACAAGTGGACAAATATTTTTATTTGACAAACACAAAAAATATGAACTCTCATCGAGCTTGCATCCAAGGCCACGGCTGGGGACGAGTATGAGAGAGGAAAAATTCAATGATCGACATGAGGAAACTGTCAACGTTCAGAATTTGTTTGGACTCTTAAGAAGAAGATGAAAAGGAAAAGACGAAATTGATAATTTCAAATGAACCATACTTTAAAACACCTCCTGAAGAAAGAGATAATGAAAATCAATTTGAGTCCATGTACAAAAAATTAATAACTACATACATGCTATGTCCTAACTCTAATTTCTTCATAAAAAAATATGGATTTTGTGGTCAAAGAAGTATATGGTGATGACAGAAAACCTATAAAATTTTGACTTTGTTCTACTTCTTCTAGTTCTGAGACAAATCTAAAACTTGAAGAAGAAAAGTTTAAATAATTAATAAAATTCCTTTTAAACTTTATTCCTTGTATGTTCAAAAATTTATTTAGAATGGTTTGATACCAACGCAATGGTCATTATATCAATCTTATCTTTTTGAACAATTGTGGAATAACAACAAACTAAACCATAACTCTAAAGAAGGCATTGGGTCCGGTCCCCTAGAACCTTTAGATGACAAAGATTTTTACATAGTTGTCACCGAAGAACTTGATTCTGAGCAAACATCTGACGTTGCAATTGAAGATGCACTGCTAGAATTTGAAGAAGACATACAATCGACTGTAGATGAACTAAAAGAAAAAAATTGATAATGGAGGAAATTTTAAAGCAGGCTTTCATTAGTTCGTTCCTTAATGACATTGAGACAAAAGAAATAGTTCATCTGTTGACAGAATACAAAGACTGCTTTGCTTGGAGTTACGACAAGTTGCAGTTCATAAACTAGGAATAAACCATACAAAAATTCTAGTTAAACAAGCTCCAAGAAGGATGCGTGTTGAAATCAAACAACAAGTTATCGCTGAAGTTTAAAAGCTGATTGAAGCCGATTTTGTTCGAGAAGAAAAATATCCGACATGATTGGCTAACATAGTGCTAGTAAAAAATAGAAATGGTCAAATTCTGGTCTGTGTATATTTCAAAGATCTAAACTAGGCTTGTAAAAAAGAAAATTTTCCTTCACCAATTCCAGAGTTAATGGTCGACAATGCATCAACGCATGAAATATTCTCCTTTATGGATGGATCATCTAGATACAATCAGAGAAAAATGTCTCCAGATGATGAGCCAAAGAAAACTTTCAAAACACCAATCAAAATTTACTATTACAAAGTAATGTCATTTGGATTAAAGAATGCTAGTGCAACTTATCAAAGAGCTATGACACGAATCTTTGATGAATTGATTCATAATCAAGTGGAATGTTATGTGGATGACTTGGTTGTCAATAGTAAAAAAAAACAACGAGCATGTATATGATTTGAGAATCATTTTTGAACATTTACGACAACTTAATCTTAAAATGAATCCTTTAAATTATACCTTTGGCATCACCTCAGGGAAGTTTTTAAGATTTGTTGTTCGACATCGTGGAATTGAAATTGTTCACCTTAAAATTGAAGCCATTTTGAATATGCCTCCTCTGAAAATCTAACACAAGTACAATATTTACAAGGAAAACTAGCATATATTTGTTTCATTTCCAATCTTTTAGGTAGGTGCCAACCTGTTTCTGCCTTAACCAAAAAATATACTAAATTTTTGTGGGAAAAAAAATGCCAACATGCCTTTGAAAACATCAAACAATATCTAACGACTCCATCTATTCTAGCAACCCCTATATTAGGGAGGCCTCTAATCCTTTATACTGTGGCATTAGATAAATCCCGCGGAGCATTACATGCTCAAGTTAATGACGAAGGAAAAAAAAATACATTATATTATCTAAGTCCATGTTTGGTCTCAGCCGAGATAAAATATCCTGTAATTAAGAAACATTGTTTAGCTTTGATCTTCGCAGTTCAAAAGTTAAGACACTACATGTTGTCTCCTAAGGTAACTCTTATCTCAAGAGTTAACCCTTTGCAATGTTTAATGACTCAACCAACACTTTCTGGATGATTAGATAGATGCGCAATGATACTGCTCCAATTTGACATAGCATTCGACTGCTGCACTTAGTCAAAGGACAAATTTTAGCAAACTTTTTAGCAGCAGATCCTATACCGACTAAATCTCCTCTTAATGATGATTTGTCTGATGAGCAAATATTTGAAATTAAAAATTCTAACTGACAAAGATGGGAATTATATTTTGAAGGAGCTTCATCTACTCGGAATGTTAAAGATCCCCAGGCAATCATACCTGGCAAAGCAGAAGTAGGATTAATCTTCATCACTCCAGAGAAGGCAATGATACCATTTTCCTACCACTTGACTGAACCATGTCTAAACAATGAAGCCAAATATGAACCACTAATATATGGTTTATAACTAACAATATCAATGAAAATAAAAGAATAAATGTGTGCGGAGATTCTCAGTTAATCATTAATCAAATCACTAAAAAAATACAGAACTTTAAAACTGCAGATTGAACAGTATTTTTGTTACACTCTAAAACTACTTCGGTGTTTTTCATCCTAGTTCCGAGATGAGATAACTCTTTAGTAGAACTTTGGGTAAATTAGCAAAAGAGTTTGCTTGTCCAAAACAGGATAACATTCCAATCTCCATAAAAGGACAACGAGTACTTTCTCAACTTGATAATGACAATTTGAATAAAATTATTGAAGAAACAATAATGACAACAATCGACAAAGAAAAGGATGATTGGGAATAACAAATTATTCAATATCTACAGGCCGAATGGCTACCCATAATTGATTTCGTTGCATCCCAGATTAAACAAAGAGCATTGTCTTACGCTTTAATGGATGATGTCCTCTATCGACAATCTTTTGATCAGATGTGGTTAAGATGTCTAAACTACTCTGAGGCCCAAGAATTTATTAAAGATGTTCATTTAGGTCTATGTGATGTACACCAGTCTGGACCAAAAATGAAAATGAAAATGAAAATAAAAAAGTAGGATATTACTGGCCGACAATGATGACCGACTATCTTGAAACTGCAAGAAGATGTCATCAATGCCAAATACATGAGGTGGTCTTACATCAATCGCCAAATGTATTGCACCTGAAAATTGCATCACGACCATTTGAATGTTGGGATATAAACATAGTGGATCCTATAGACCCTCCCTCATCTAAAGGACATCAATTCATTTTAATTGCTATAGACTATTTCTCCAAATAGGCAGAAGCGGTACCGCTCAGGGAGATCAAAGAAGAACAAGTTCCCCACTTCTTCAGGACACATATCGTCTACAGATTTGGAACTCCTCGAAGGGTTATATCAAACAATGAAATAGCCTTCAAAAATATAAAAATGAATGGTTTTATTCAAAGACATGGGATAGACTAGAATATTTTACAATCTACTATCCCAAAGACAATGGTTTAGCTGAAGCTTTTACTAAAACATTGGTATGAATTCTGAAAAAGACATTGAGTAGCAGTCCCAGATAATGGCATGAGCGATAGATAAATGCTCTATGGGCCTACCGAACTACATACCGAACACTGACACAATCAACATCATTTTCTTTGGTATATGGTTCTGAAGCCATATAGCCACTTGAAGTGCAAATTCTTTCTCTCAGAGTTTTGATTGCAAACAAAAAAATAGAAGAGGAAAACACAAAATTACAACTTGAAGAGCTTGAGAGTCTAAAGGGAAAATGAATACAAGCTCAACGGGATCTTGAACTATATCAAGCAAGAATGATACGGGCCCACGACAAATTGGTCCGTCTTAGGACATTTCAAATTGGGGATCTAATCTTAGTGCTTCGAAGACCTATCTTAGCTCATAGAAAAATAAGCGAAAATGTTGAACCAATGTGGGAGGACCCATATGTAGTTGAAAAGACATACTTGATAGGATCCTATCAATTGGTTATTGTCAAGGAGAAAGAATTTTACCCCCAATCAATGAGTAGTATTTGAAAAAATTTTATACAACATGACAAACAATATTTTCTTTGTAAACTGGGAAATATTAATAAAATGAGTTTGAACTCTTTCAATTTTTTCTCTTTGGGATTACCTTCTTGCTTATCAAACAGGTGTTTTGTGAACATCAACTCTTAAAACAAATTGAATGAGCCCTTCAAATAAAAATTTCTCAGCATCCACTTTGATAAATTAGTCGAAAACACTATTTGACAAGTTTATATTAATCTATCTCTTGCAGAGAAAATGTCAAACAACAGACTTCCATTCATTTTTTAAAGTGGTGTGTGTTTAGCTCTAAACCGCCGATGCATCAACAAAGGATCAAGGATTCATTTTGAATTCAACTTGACACAACTTTAACTAATATACAATGGTCCATTGTTGTTCATTGTCAATAAACAAGAACCAAAGGAGAAATTGCCTGTACTGGAATTCCAGACCCGACAGCGACATATCACTAGAGAAACTATGAAACTGATAGGACAGAAATGGGAACTTAACACTGAAAAACTAAAATTAGTTGTAGTTGATGCAATGTAAGGAATTGTGGAAGCATCTGTTGTTGGAGTCAACAAGATCACATCTGGGTTGACTCGTACACAAAGATAAAATCATAACAAACATTTAAGAAAATTGAATAAAGAGAACAATAAGATATGAAATCTTTGGATGAGGACGATGAAGAATTTCAATGTTTGATTCTAGAAGACAAACTTAGAGAGGTATATCATATTCTTGGTATTAAAAATTTGGATCCTGAGGAAGAAGAATTAAAAAGGACCATCTTTGCACTCAATCCATATGTATCAGTTCTAGATCTTACGACATCAAATGAACTAACCGACATGAAGATTATCTCTGAAGAAGAGCTGAAATGTATACAAACCTTCAGAAGACACTATTTTGAACAATTTAAATATGTTAATGGTCATATAATCAACATACTTGAAGAAATTCAGCTGGTCACCAAAGTCTTTAATGAAGATGAAGAGGTGGATATCATCAAACATGTGATGGAAGCACACGACCATGGACGAGCTGGATAATTGAAAAGGAGGACATATTATGAACCAAACAAATGGATACGCAACAAAGGATGAGTTAGTATTCACTATGGATGTTGCTAAAACTATGTCAAGGATAGACATGGAAACTCTCCGGGAATCCTACAGCATGAGCAGGTGGATTCAATTCCTACAATAATTATCCAGATCATCAAATGATTAGTGGCTTGGGACATAATGCCATCCATATGTATTCCAGATAGTTGTATTCTCAACATCTATGAAGAGGGAGATTGTATCCCACCTCACATTGATAGCCGTGACTTTGAAACACCCTTTTGTACAGTATAATTGATGAACAGCTGCTCTATCTTGTTTGGACAAGAAATAAGGATACTGGACCCAAGAGAATTTTGTGGTTCTTACCTAATTTCCCTCCCATAATGATTAGTACTGGTTCTACAAGGAAATAGAGCTGATGTAGCCAAGAACTGTATTTCAAGTGTAAGTTGACAACAAATTTTGATAGCGCTACAAAGGATGTGCCCTGACAAGCCTCCTATTAGATATCAGCCGATAACAAAACTTCAAGGGTTACAATCTCTGAAACTACCATGGTCCTATGAATTTTTGAGCACCTAGGATGTACTCGACAAAATTTATTTCCAAAAGTATCTCAGAGTGTAGGGTATTCATGGATGGTCTAGTAGTTTTGAAGACTACCGACATGATAACGAAAACTACTCATAATCCATGGAGAAAACTAAACCACACTTTAGTTTAAAAGTAGAAATCATTGTCAAACCAACAAAGAATTTCAATTAATACCAAAAGTGATCTAAAATAAAAGATAAAAATTTATCTCAAGTCCTCTACCAAACTCTTGAAGTTCCTTTAAATCTCTTCTCTTTTACAACACTCTCATTATAAAACTAAAATAAGAGGATAAATATGTGATGCCTGAAAATCTCTCCAACTAACTCCCCAATTTTAGAACTTTCAAAACTTTCCCAATACTTTTAGGACCCCTTTCAAAGTCCCAATCTTCCATCTTTTATAATTCTCCAAAAGGTGCCTTGGTATCTCTTCAAAATGTGTCTTGATTCGATGTATTTCCCTAAGAGATGTATCCTTTCCCAATAATTTTCGTCCATGGTGGTTGTAACCACCTATTAAGCCAATAGGTACCTCAAAATAACTTATTCAAAATTTGCAAAAATTGAATTTACTCATCCAATAACTGCCACTGGCGCTTAAGTGCAGGGCCTCTGGCGCTTAGGCACGGCCTTCTCTGTTTAACCGGCGCTTAAGCGCCAGATCTGGAGCTTAGGCGCCAAAACACTTTTGCCCAATTTTTCACCTATTTGCTCCAAATTTGATCCTTTTTCACTCCTTTAAGCATTTTTCACCGTTTTATCTATACCTGAAAGAAAAACACAAAAATACCTTCATTAAAGTGCAATATCTTAAAAAATAGGTATAAAAATGTGTCTAAAAATACTATGTATTTTAGGCGTATCAGGTGCCTACGTGTTTGGCGGCGTCAAATAGCGGAGTGCTGCGTGGACACTTTAGAGTTACCGAGGTTGATGTGGTGCCACATGTTTAAGTAGAAAAATCAGGATTTTCTTGATTTATTTGAATGTCTGATTTTTAAAAATGCATATCCTTGCGTACAAAAAATCATAAAAATAAATAAATAATACCTTCTTGCTCGGTGAACAAAGGAGAATAACGTGGACCAAAAATAAAATTTATTTTCTTACTCTTTGATTTTTAATTAATTAAATACTCTTTGTGGTATTTCAATCATCATGCCTAAGCATTGCTCACCATAGTTTGAAATTTTGAAGGTTTGTTTCTCATAATGGAGGCTATGTTCTCTGACTTTTGTAAGCTCAGAGGGCATCTCTATGCTTCTAACCGAAATTTTCAAGCTAAGATGCCTATTTTGGTTAATTATATAAATTAAAATACCTCATGGCAAAATATGGGATAAATTTTAGTAAGTTTCGTGCTGTCAAAGAAATCTTGAAAAAATATCGAGATGGCTTCAATAATTTTGTGAATTTCTATTATTAATTAAGTGTATATATCTTGTATTAATTTATTTAAATTAAATATTCATATAAAATTAACAAAATTAATTCCACATTGTGTGTAAAAATCATGTTAATTTACTGTAAAAATTTGAAAGTTATTTGATTAAGTTTAATCACGAAAGTTGATTTTTCAAGAAACAATGTATTTTTGTACAAAAATAATCATATTAAATTAATCACACTGAGGAAAATTATGAAAAGTGATTTTCTGATTTCCGTGTGATCAGGAACACTTAGGAATAATAGAAATCATTTTTGATAAAATACTATATTTTTACCTTTATTTTCAATTAAAAATAATTTAAAATAATTTAAAATTTGCAAAAATAAAAAAATATTTTAAAATGTTCCCAATTAATCAGTTGATCAGTTGAAACTCATTAAAATATTTTTCCTAATTTTTCTAAGTTAAAAATAAATTTTCAAAAAGCTTAAAAATGTATTTCCCTTAGTTGCTCATTAAATAATTATAATTAATAAACTAAAAATCTTAAAAATAAAAAATTTGTTTCTTTGAGTTCTTTGGACTCAAAGAAGTTTAATAAAAATGTAAAAATAATTTTTGTTAATTAAAACATATTTTCAAATTAATTAAATCATAAAAAAATCAATAAATAATTATAAAATTAAATTAAAACTTAATTTAGAAAATCATAGTATTTTGCCTAAGTGTTTTCTCTAACCTAAGGGAACCTCTAATACTTTTTTCATAAACCAAAAGCTTTACTCTGATCATAACAAAAAAAAGAGAAAATCCTATTTTCTAAGCTAAAATAATTATTTAAATTAAATATAAATTTGGAAAACCACATTTTTCTCCTCTGCTGTTTTAATCACTCTATGGATCAGATACTCTAAAATCTATTAAGTCACTTGAATTATGCTTCATGAGTTATGAGGTGAAGAAGGGTAAAGTTGTCATATTTGGATTTTGGTGCCTTAATAAAAAGTTATGATTAACTAAAGGGAAAATGGGTAATTTTGATCCTAGTGAACATGCTTTGATGATTGAAATATAATGAGTAAAAGGCAGAAACCAACTTGCCACCTTCCCATGATTAGAATAAAATTATGAATTTTCTAAATCATCAGAATTTGGAAGTTAATCAAAATCAAATAGTTTCCAAGTGATGGGCTTAAACTAGGGAGATGATTTTTCACTTATGATTAAGTCCACAATTAATGATGTTCTGGTTTTTTTTAATCAGAATCCACTTCACTTCAATTAAAATTCTAAACCTTTGTTAATCTTTCTTCCATTATAGTAAAGGTCTTGGTAGTGATCTAGGCTTAATATTTAATTCATTTGACGAGATTTACAGGATAGTTTGACTAATGATTAGCACTACAGGCCCAGCTTTATTGATGGGAACAAAAGTCCTTAATGACTGAAACTTGCCTTGGGGGCATTCACCTACATAACTTTTAAGTGAAATAACAACTGATAAATTCGGTACTCTGTCCTCGGGACAATTAAAATGTCAAAGTTTACCAAGTAGTGGGGTAATTTTGATTTTACCTGGGATGATTATTAAAGCAATATGATAAGTTCAAAATGAACTCAAATATTTATAATGATCTTCAAAGCAGTTCATGGTCATTCCCCGAACACTTTATAATCTCTTAAATATTTTTTATGAACTAATTAAACTTATTATATCTTGTTCTAAAATCATCCATTAAGATATTTTAGGACTCAATAAGTCATAACTTGGGGTTTGTTATCGACACCTTCAACTACTCAAAATTTGCATATCTTACTTAGTCACCTGCAAAAAATACATAAATGTTGCAAAAGACTAACATTTTGGCTGGAATGCCGAGAAGATGACAGTACGCTTTTATAGTGTTATTTAATTTCTGTCATTTTACTTTTTGTAAATTTTTAAAACTATCTAAGTTGTACCTTACTTCACTTGCAAAATTAAAACAAATTTTTGAAAAATTAATCAACATTTTCAAAAACAAACAATTAATTGTTTCAAAGTTAACCATAAATCCATTAAAATTTTACTAAAATTAAAATGTCCTTTTGAATTTACGGTAGTCCCTAGAAGGAGGTAACTCATAGTTTCTAACGAGATCTCCCCGATATAAATGGGCTTCACAACTTGTTTAAGCTAAGTAAATTCAAAAGAAAATAGTGATACCGGAATGAGTGAATCATGAGATCATAACCGGTGTCGCTCTAATCAACTTTAACCCCCCATAATAATCATAACCTTAGGAAATATCTAATTTGACATCAAAACGTGACACATTAGAAAACTTCAACTTTAAACCTAATACTTCTCTCAATCTTTACAATTTGACACTTCTAAACTCAAACTTGCTATTACAAGGAGCTTGGAGTTAGCATTGCGGGCAGCACAACCATCTTTAATAGGAAAACAAGTCTACACCAGCTAAACCATTTCTTAGAATTAAACAATGAAGCCATAGATATTTGAGGTTGTCTGTCTAGTGTGACATAAATCCTCAACTTATCTTTAGGCCTTTGTATAGCCCTAATCTGTTTTAGGATTCTAAGATTGTCGTTCGTTACGACCTAAATTCTCAAATTTTTCAGGTTATTTGTTTGATTGTTTCACTTGGATGTAACCCTTAAATAACAAAACTAGTAGAATGAAACATTTAAATATTTCTCCTCTAAATTAAAGCAAAACAATCAGATAGTTTGGGAAGTCACTGATGTTCTCCTCAGGATATGCGATATCCTCTAATTTTTCTTCCTTTGGATTCCAAAAAAAATTTTTTAAAATTTAAGTCATTCCCTTTTCACACCTCTTTATCCAACCTTCTGAAAAGTCCTATTTCTTTGAAATTCTTGAAGACAATATCCCCTTATTTTTATCGAGAGTTTCTTAGGTGACTTCGACTATTTAAGATGTAATTAACTACAAGGGCTTGCCTTTATCAGAAACTTTAATAAACCCAGCTTAATAGAAACTCTACTTAATTTTTCATATTAAATAAGGGAACTTGTCAGCTTATAATAAAATGGTTTCGTAGACCAAACGGGTGTCATTTATTTCTTAGTTTATTTGATTGAGCATCACTATCAAGTCATGTGTTTATCTTTTGAGATAGATACATAACTTGAGGTGTGGTGCTCCTTCATCTAGACTTTGAAAGACATGGGATCAGCTTAATTTCATTTTATTCTAAACTATATATATATATATATATATATATATATA
>JXCR01135802.1:17648-68077 GCA_002079205.1 Phalaenopsis hybrid cultivar | reverse complement strand
AGGAATCGGCACGACGAACGGCACGAGCTGGGAGCCGATGGCACCAAGGCTCATTCTCGAGGGGGCCGCATTCGAAACAATTTAACGAGATTTCAAGTTAAATAGTCAAATCAAAATTTATTTAATTAGTAATAGTTTAATAAATTTTTAAATTAACTTTTTATTATTCTCAGCTTAAATAATTAAATTAACTTGCAAATAAAATAAAATCTCATACCGATCTTCACCTTCTATTCCCCAACCCTCTTTCTTCCCGAAAGCCTCCTCACTCAGAAACTCTTGCTTATTGCACTCCCCCTATTCCCGCTTCCAGTTTCGCCCATAACTATCTCCTTCGCGACCAAACCCTACAACAACGTGATCGCGGTGGGTAAGACACAACGGGATCGCATTGCGGCGTAAGAAGACCTGATATAATTATCTTAATCCTCTTTTCGTTCTGTTCCTATCGAAAGGAAACTTCACATCTTCCGGATTTACTAAATCTGTCAATTGTTCACAGGTAGAAATCCGTGAAATCCGGATTTAACAAATCTGTGGCTAGCTTAAATACCAGACATGCCCTTAGAGTTGCATGCTAGCTGTTTGCTTCTTCCAATCCTAGCCATCGTGGATTAAATCTTCCCTGTAGGCAGGAACTCCGACTTTTCTTGCCTGAAGTTCTCCCCCAGGCATTGATCCGAGGAAATGAAACATGTTTAAGACTTTGCGAGAACCTTAGACGTAGCTCGTCGCTGGTCTGCCACCATGGGCTCTATCCCTAATTATGATCAGCATGCACAACGCCTTATAGAGCCCAACCTATGTAATCGCTATGCCCTTTCCTCTTTCACTTTCGCATGCTATCAATTTCTAATATTATTTTGGCTTTTGTGTTGTAGCTGTGCATATGAGGCTGCAAATGGTTATGGAGGTGAGGGACTCCCTGGAGATTGCCCACACTTCCGAATACCTCAATTTCCTCAAGTGCTACTTACGGGCCTTCTCGGTGATACTTGCGCATATCACCACACCTCAAATGACGGAAAATGTGCAGCATAAGCTTTGCAATGTAGTGGTGGAGATCCTGAACTGGCTTCCACACAGCGAAGTCCTTCGCTCATTCGTACAGGATCTTCTCAAGCTGTCTCTTCAGGTCCTCACCCAGGACAATGAGGACAACGCACTCATTTCAATTCGTATCATTTTTTACCTTCTCCACAACTTCAGACCGACCATTGAGTCTAAGGTCTAGCCTTTCATTGACTTCGTCTGCGCCATCTACCAAAGCTTCCCTTCTACTGTTAAGTACTTTTTCGAACAATCCATTTCCAGCAACACATAGACAACCGCCAATGCGGGAAGCAACAACCTTATTGGTGGAGGTGGCCCTGGAGCGGAAGATAGAACCGCCCTGCTCGATGTGTCACGGGCGCCGGTTCCCTTTATTGGTACTGGACAACTCAAATCTGAGCACTCGGTCCTTCAAGATCGTGATCGAGAGCCCTCTTTTGGTGATGTTCCTAATTCAGATTTATAACAAGCTCGTGAAGACCAATACTCGTTGCCTACTGCCATATATGGTTTCAGCCATCTCGATTTTAGGGTCTGAGAAGGTCCTACCTAACCTCAAGACACAATTTGTTGAGCTCAAGGGTGCCCAGGTCAAGGTAGGCCGTTTTTTACTTCCATTTATAGTTTTTCAATGATTTCCTGTTGATCCTTTGTTTATTAATATTTTTTGCATATTATGTAGACACTTTCATTCTAAACCCTAAACCCTAAATAAATTTTCGTGTCTATGAGATATTTCCAAGTTTTTACCAAGGGTTGCTTTAAACACCTCTTAAAAAATTTGTCTAAGTTCAATGAATCATCAAATAACTAATCTGTCGCATAAGCGAGGGGAACCTTGTACTTAGGCATGGCTCTCTGGCGTTTAGGCGTTAGTCCCGGACGCTTAGGCGTCTCAGTTCTTTTTTCACCTTTCTTCATTTTTTGCTCTAAATTTGACTCATTTTCACTTATTTTAGTATTTTTCATCCATTTGATTGTACCTAAAGCAAAATACACAAATATCTTTCATTAAAGCGCAATATCTAAAAAATAGGTATAAAAATGTCTATATAAACGTTATATATTTTAGGTTTATCAACCACCAAGGCAATGGTGGATACAGGTGCTTCCCACAACTTCATCTCCAACTAGGAAGTAAGGAGGTTGGTGTTGTAGATGACTAAAGGAGGGGGGGTCCATTATAGTCATCAACTCAGTAGAAATATCAATCGACTGAGTGGCTCAAGAAGTCAAAACTAGAATTGGGGTATGGTCAGCTACTCTAAACTTCTCTGTCATTTTTTTAGATGATTACAAAGTTTTCATAGGAATGATCTTCTTGGAGCAAGCAAGAGCATTCTCAATACCATTTGCAAATAGTTTGTGCATCATGGAAGGGAGTCAACCTTGCTCAGTACCGATAATGAGGCTAAGCAAGCAAGGATCCAAAATATCTAAAGTATAGGAAGGAAAACTCTATAAGAGGCATGCACGATAAAAACCTTCTAGAGCCAAGAAGGTGGAAGAGAGTTCCAAACAACTCTAAAAACTTCTACCCATTTCTAGAGGTTAAAGGAATGCAATGCTCCATAAAGAATTCAAGGATGGAGCATTGAGAGTTCAAGAAGATTCTAGAAGGATCTAGGATTATATATTTTTGTAAGAATATTATGGAATAATCTAGAAAGTTGGAAATTCTAGAATATTCTCATGGCTTGGAAGGAAACTATAAATAAAGGTCTCTCTCCTCATTTGTAAGAACCTAAGCATTCAATCAAAGCTTCCAGATATTCAAGTGTGAAGTGTTCATTTCTCTCTATTCTTCTTCAGAGTCATTGATGCTCACAAGTCCAAGCATTATGAGAATTATCCTAATTTAGTACTAAAGTAGAGCGCTAAAGCCGCAAGGGTGACTAGACCAAAGTTAGTCGTGACAACTAGCTTTCATATTGGTCACACAACTTTCTTTTTTAATAGTAGGTTTTATATTCAATTCATTTAACCTTAAATAAAAAGTATATAAAAAATTTATATTTAGTTGACATTGGAATAAAAAAAAAAATTTCGCAACAAATTTAAATCTAGTTAAGCTCTCTCATAACTTCTAAGAAGATTTAAAAATTTGTTATGTTTCTTTGAATAAAAAAATAGTTTATTTCTATAAAAACTTAATTATTAAATTAAATTAAATTTGATTTCAAGTTAATTGTAATTATTATAATTAATAATTAATAATTTATTAAACTGATTTATTATTAATTGAAAAGTTATTAAATTAATTATTTATTAAATAATAAGTTAACATTAATGTTAAATTAATTAGTTATTAGTTAAATCAATTAAGAATTACTTCAAGTATAATTTAATTTTTATTTATTAATTAACTAGTTAACTAGTTATATCAAAATTTATTTAATTAGTAATAGTTTAATAAAATTTTAAATTAATTTTTTATTATTCTCAATTAAAATAATTAAATTAACTTAAAAAAAAATAAAATATCATACCATCTTCACCTTCTATTCCCCAACCCTCTTTCATCCCGAAAGCCTCCTCACTCAGAAACCCTTGCTTACTGCACTCCCCCTATTCCCGCTTCTAGTTTCACCCAGAACTCTCCTTCGCGACCAATCCCTACAACGACACAATCGCGATGGGTAAGACACGACGGGATCGCTTTGCGGCGTAGGAAGACCCAATATAACTATCTTTCTCCTCTTTCCGTTATGTTCCTACTGAAAGGTAACTTCACATCTCCCAGATTTACTAAATACGTCGATTGTTCACAGGCAGAAATCCGTGAAATCTAGATTTATCAAATCTGTGGCTGGCTTAAATACCAGACAAACCCTTAGAGCTGCATGCTAGTTGTCTGCTTCTTCCAGTCCTAGCCATCGTGGATTAAATCTTCCATGTAGGCAGGAACTCCAACTTTTCTTGCCTGCAGTTGTCCCCCGGGCATAGGGTCGAGGAAATGAAACAGGTTTAAGACTTTGCGGGAACCCTAGACGTAGCTCGTCGTCGGTCTGCCGCCATGGGCCCTATCCCTAACTATGATCAGCATGCACAACGTCCTATAGAGCCCGAACTATGTAATCGCTCTGCCCTTTTCTCTTTCACTGTTCGCATGCTATCAATTTCTAATATTATTTAGGCTTTTGTGTTGTAGCTGTGCAAATGAGGCTGCAAATGGTTATGAAGGTGAGGGACTCCCTGGAGATTGCCCACACTTCCAAATACCTCCATTTCCTCAAGTGCTACTTCCGGGCCTTCTCGGTGATACTTACGAATATCACCACACCTCAAATGACGAAAAATGTGTAGCACAAGCTTCACAACATAGTGGTGGAGATCCTGAACCGGCTTCGACACAGCAAAGTCCTTCGCCCCTTCGTACACGATCTTCTCAAGCTGTCTCTTCAGGTCCTCGCCCAGGACAATGAGGACAACACACTCATTTTCATATGTATCATTTTTGACCTTCTCCGCAATTTCAGACCGACCCTTGAGTCTGTGGTCCAGCCTTTCATTGACTTCGTCTGCGCCATCTACCAAAGCTTCCCTTCTACTGTTAAGTACTTTTTCAAACAACCCATTTCCAGAAACGCATCGACAACCACCAATGCGGGAAGCAACAACCTTATTGGTGAAGGTGGCCCTGGAGCGGAAGATGGAACCGCCCTGCTCGATGTGTCACAGGCGCCGGTTCCCTTTGTCGGTATTGAACAGCTCAATCCGAGCACTCGGTCCTTTAAGATCGTGACCGAGAGCCCTCTTATGGCAATGTTCCTATTTCAGCTTTATAACAAGCTCGTGCAGACCAATATTCCCTGCCTTCTGCCTTATATGGTTTCAACCATCTCGATTCTAGGGCCTGAGAAGGTCCCTCCTCACCTCAAGACACAATTTGTTGAGCTCAAGGGTGCCCAGATCAAGGTAGGCCGTTTTTGACTTCCATTTCCAATTTTTCGATGATTTCATGCTGATCCTTTGTTTATTATTCTTTTTTGCATATTATGTAGACACTTTCATACTTGACCTACCTGTTGAGGTCCTTTGCTGATTATATAAGGAGTCACGAAGAATGAATTTTCATGTCCATTAGATATTCCCCAAGTTTTTACCAACCGTTGCTTTAAACGTCTCTTAAATAATTCATCTAAGTTCAATGAATCATCAAATAACTAATCTGCCGCTTAAGCGAGGGGTACCATGTGCTTAGGCACGACTCTCTAGCTTTTAGGCATCAGTCCCGGGTGCTTAGGCACCTCAGTTCATTTTTTCACCTTTCTTCATTTTTTGCTCCAAATTTGACTCATTTTCACTTATTTTAGTATTTTTCATTCTTTTGATTGTACCTGAAAGAAAAACACACAAATATCTTTCATTAAAGCGCAATATCTCAAAATAGGTATAAAAATGTGTATATAAATGCTATATATTTTAAGCATATCAACCACCAAGGCAATGGTGGATACAGGTGTTTCCCACAACTTCATCTCCAACTAGGAAGTAAGGAGGTTGGTGTTGTAGATGCCTAAAGGAGGGGGGTCCATTAAAGTCATCAACTCAGCAAAAATGTCAATCGACGGAGTGCCTGAGGAAGTCAAAACTAGCATTGGGGCATGGTCAGCTACTCTAGACTTCTCTGTCATTTTTTTAGATGATTACAAAGTTGTCCTAAGAATAAATTTCTTGGAGAAAGCAAGAGCATTCTTAATACCATTTGCTAATATCCCGTGCATCATGGAAGGGAGTCAACCTTGCTCGGTACCGATAACGAGGCTAAGCAAGCAAGGATCCAAAATACTTTCAACAATCCAGCTCATAGATGACATTGCATAGGACAAACGACACAACTTGGCTATTCTTCATACCAATGAAGGAGAAAAAATCCGAGGAGTTGGGATACCAAGGAATGTGGTGGAGGTTTCTAATGAAAAACCACTAAGAAAGAAGAAAGACGGTTCAATGAGGTTGGAGGCAAAGGATAAGCCGTCAGTCAGGAAGACTTGTTGCGTGACACTCTTCTCCCATAACACCATGGAGAAACCAAAGTTTGCCAAGTATGGGGGCAAACCAAGGAGGCAGGTTCGAGGTGCAGGGGGAGCCGCAATGAGGGCATTGCAGGTTTAAGTGGGGGAGAGTGTCACGTCTCACCATTTTCAAGTAAATGACAAGATAAGTATAGGAAGGAAAACTCGATAAGAGGCATGCATGAGAATTCAAGGATGGAGCATTGAGAGTTCAAGAAGATTATAGAAGGATCTAGGATTATATATTTATGTAAGAACTGTATGGAATAATCTAGAAAGTTGCAAATTCTAGAATATTCTCAGGGCTTGGAAGGAAACTATAAATAAATGTCTCTCCCCTCAATTGTAAGAACCCAAGCATTCAATCAAAGCTTATAGGTATTCAAGTGTGAAGTGTTCGTTTCTCTCTATTCTTCTTCAGAGTGATTGTTGCTCACAAGTCTAAGCATTATGAAAATTATCCTGATTTAGTGCTAAAGTAGAGCGCTAAAGCCGCAAGAATGACTAGACCAAAGTTAGTCGTGGCAACTAGCTTTCATATTGGTCACACAGCTTTCTTTTTTAATAGTAGGTTTTATATTCAATTCATTTAACCTTAAATAAAAAATATATAAAAAATTTATATTTAGTTGACATTGAAACAATAAATTTTTTTTTTTGCAACAAATTTAAATCTATTTAAGCTCTCTGATAACTTCTAAGAAGATTTAAAAATTTATGTTTTTTTGAATAAAAAAATAATTTATTTCTATAAAAAATTAATTATTAAATTATATTAAATTTGATTTCAAGTTAATTGCAATTATTATAATTAATAATTAATCATTTATTATCAATTGAAAAGTTATTAAATTAATTATTTATTAAATAATATGATAACATTAATTTTAAATTAATTAGTTATTAATTAAATCAATTAAGATTTACTTCAAATATAATTTATTTTTTATTTATTAATTAACAGTTAAATAGTTATATCAAATTTTATTTAATTAATAATAGTTTAATTAAATTTTAAATTAATTTTTTATTATTCTCAATTAAAATAATTAAATTAACTTACAAATAAAATAAAATCTCGTGCCGCCTCCTCACTCGGAAACCCTCGCTTACTGCACTCCCCTCTTCCCGCTTCCAGAACCATCTCCTTCGCGACCAAACCCTACAACGACGCGATCGCGGTGGGGTAAGACACGACGGGATTGCATTGCGGCGTAGGAAGATCGGATATAACTATCTTTCTCCTCTTTCCGTTCTGTTCCTACCGAAAGGTAACTTGACATCTCCCGGATTTACTAAATCCGTCGATTGTTCACAGGCAGAAATCCGTGAAATCCGGATTTATAAAATATGTGGCTGGCTTAAATACCACATGCTAGCTGTCTGCTTCTTCCAATCCCGGGCATAGGGCCGAGGAAATGAAACAGGTTTAAAACTTTGCCGGAACCCTCGTAGCTCGTCGCCGGTCTGCCGCCATGGGCCCTATCCCTAACTACGATCAGCATGCACAACGCCTTATAGAGCCCGACCTATGTAATTGCTCTGCCCTTTCCTCTTTCACTTTCGCATGCTATCAATTTCTAATATTATTTTGGCTTTTGTGTTGTAGCTGTGCATATGAGGCTGCAAATGGTTATGGAGGTGAGGGACTCCCTGGAGATTGCCCACACTTCCGAATACCTCAATTTTCTCAAGTGCTACTTCCGGGCCTTCTCGGTGATACTTACGCATATCACCACACCTCAAATGACGGAAAATGTGGAGCACAAGCTTCGCAACGTAGTGGTGGAGATCCTGAACCGGCTTCCACACAGCGAAGTCCTTCGCCCCTTCGTACAGGATCTTCTCAAGCTGTCTCTTCAGGTCCTCACCCAGGACAACGAGGACAATGCACTCATTTCCATTCGTATCATTTTTGACCTTCTCCGCAACTTCAGACCGACCGTTGAGTCTGAGGTCCAGCCTTTCATTGACTTCGTTTGCGCCATCTACCAAAGCTTCCCTTCTACTGTTAAGTACTTTTTCGAACAACCCATTTCCAACAACACATCGACAACCACCAATGCGGGAAGCAACAACCTTATTGGTGGAGGTGGCCCTGGAGCGGAAGATGGAACCACCCTGCTCGATGTGTCACAGGCGCCAGTTCCCTTTGTTGGTACTGGACAACTCAATCCGAGCACTCGGTCCTTCAAGATCGTGACCGAGAGCCCTCTTGTGGTGATGTTCCTATTTCAGCTTTATAACAAGCTCGTGCAGACCAATATTCCCTGCCTTCTGCCTTATATGGTTTCAGCCATCTCGATTCCAGGGCCTGAGAAGGTCCCTCCTCACCTCAAGACACAATTTGTTGAGCTCAAGGGTGCCCAGGTCAAGGTAGGCCGTTCTTGACTTCCATTTCCAGTTTTTCGATGATTTCATGTTGATCCTTTGTTTATTAATCTTTTTGGCATATTATGTAGACACTTTCATTCTTGACCTACCTCTTGAGGTCCTTTGCTGATTATATAAGGAGTCACGAAGAAAGCATCTGCAAGAGTATTGTGAATTTACTTGTAACATGCCCTGATTCTGTTTCCATTAGAAAAGTAAGAGCTAACTTCACCTTGTTTTACACAATTAGGCTGAATGATCTAGCACGTTTTTCTTCACTGATTTTATTTTTTGTTCCAGGAGTTACTGATAGCCTTGAAACATGTTCTAACCACAGACTTGAAGAGAGGCCTTTTTCCTTTGATCGACACACTTCTTGAGGAGAGGTTTGACATTATGCTAATTTGCTAGTTCTTAAGTAGAAAGATGGACTTGTTCATTCTAGAGAATCTATCTTTGGTTAGTAGACAATAGAATCGTCATTTTTGTGGTGGTGCAGAAAGGAGATCTAGGATCTTTTAGATCTACCAACTGATATAGGGTTTTGCAACATAGGGTGGGCGCTTTTGCTCAAATGCTAACCTTGGAGTGAAGTCCTTTATGTGATCTTGTTTGGAAGTAAAGGTGGAGGGAAGCAGAGTGGGAGGTAGGTAAATGGTTTATGAGAAAGAGAACGGGCCTTGGTTGAAGTCTAATCTCATTCAATAAGCGCTCACCACAATTTGTTGATAATATTCTAGTGGCTTGATTTAAGCATTATAATCTTTGTTGCATCACATTTTTTCTCCACAATCTTTAATCTTTTCAATAATCAAACCTTGTTACTTCTATTCTAAGTTCTTCCAGAACATTGGTGAGGAGTTGCCTAATGTATCTTAGTTTATTTGGGAAGAAAATTGATAGAAAATTAAGAGGGGGGGAAAATTGTATTTTCATAGAGAGATCGCGTGGCTATGAGTGTTTTTTTTTGGGGGGCTAAAGATGGTTTTTTTGAAGGATGAGAGGAGATGTTTAGTTGATATGAGAGTTTGATGCTTGTAGCGAGAGGAAATGGGACGAGGTAAGGGTGGATAATTTATTGAGGGTTGGAGAGAAGTTTGGTTTTTATATTGAGAGACATAGAATTAAAAGGGATAGAGTGGGATTATGTGGAGGGAGAGAAACTTGGGATGGAGATGGACTTGATATAGATAGAGGGAGAGAGACTTGGGATGGAGATGGACTTGATATAGATAGAGGGAGAGAAGGAATTAGAGGTAGACATAGATAAAAGAAGGTGATACAACTTAGGGTTAGACGAATCATTTTTTTTTTTTAAAAGTAGTTGTATTAAGCAACTTAGGGTTAGACGAATCATTTTTTTTTTAAAAGTAGTTTTATTAAGTTTCCATGGTCATCCTAGATAAGTTAAAGATGCTATATAGATTTCTATGACAAGTCCAAAACTTGTATTTCCATGTTTTTGACTTCTAAACCTAAAAATTTCATGCTTCAAAGTATCCATTGAATGTTTTGTTTAAACTATTTTTATTGTTTGTTTTAATAGAATCTTTGCTCTCATATTGATTGCATTATCATGCAATTCTTCATATGAGGTTAACCTAACATTTTTGCTTCATATCTTATGTCACTTCGATTCATTAAAGACCACTATTATGTTGCCATTGCTTCCCCATGAATGATTTTCATCTTATAAATTTGGTTAAGGTTGAGCTATAGAATTACATTATTAAAGTTCTTCATTGTTAGCTTCAGAAATTTATGTAGTCCTTGTCCCTACTTTTTGGTATTTTACTAGTATGTAAGATTATTTTACCCATCCTCGAAGAATAGTGCTGACCAGATTTGTTGTCTTATGCTTTTTATTAGAGTTTTGATTGGGACAGGCAGAGCTTGCATCGAGACATTAAGGCCATTGGCTTATAGCCTTCTTGCAGAGATTGTGCATTATGTTCGAAATGAACTTTCATTATCACAGGTTTTACTCTTTTTTGTTTCTTTTCATTCTCGAATTACTATCTCACTATTATTGTTGGATTATGTTTCATCATAGGTTGTGATATTATTTATGATGATAGCTAATTAGTTTGTAATAAAATATGCCCACCATGCACATTTTTGGTACTTAGGATTTCAAATTCATTTGATTTTTATTTATCAATATGATATCTTATTTTTTTGTGAACTTCAAATTAATGCTAATTATAGTATTTTTTTTGTACAAGTGTGTTTTAGTATTCATTTGATTCCTCTAAAAAGATTCCTGATGAGTGGATGAAGAGTATTTTGGTCTCATTTTTAAGAATAAAGGGGTAAGTTGATGCGTCATACTTTAAAATTATGAGAGAGGGCAATTGAACATAGGTTAAAACGTAAGAACAAGCTTACGATAAGGTTCCAAGTGATCATTTGGAGAGTACTTGAGAAGAAAGGTGTTGATATGACTTATATTCAAGTCATCATAGATATGTATACTAGAGCTTTTACTTGTGTTCAAACTAAAGGAGGATTAACTAAATATTTTTCTATTTCTGTTGGATTACATCAGGGATCAACTTTAAGCCTATATCTTTTTGCTTTAGTTAGGATGGTCTTATTGGACATTTACAGGAGGATGTACCTTGGTGTATGCTTTTTGCTGATGATCTCGTGGATGAGATGAGAGAAAAAACCTAGGAAAAAACTTGAATTATGGAGGTATACATTGGAGTCTAAAGGATTTAATTTGAGTAGAACTAAAAGTGAATACATGGAATGTAAATTTAGTGGTAGTAGCTCTAGTGGCAGAAGTGTAACTTTGGACGATCAAATTATTAGAAGGTGTGAACAATTTAGATATCTCTGGTCTGTTGTTCAAAGCGATGGTGATATAGATGAGGATATTAATTGTAGCTCTAGCGACAAAAGTGTAACTTTGGGCGATCAAATTATTAGAAGGTGTGAACAATTTAGATATCTCAGGTCTGTTGTTCAAAGCGATTGTGATATAGATGAGGATGTTAATTGTGGAATTTAAGTTGGTTGGTTGAAGTGGAGGAATGCTTCAGGCTTTTTATGTGATAGAAAAGTACGACTTAGATTGAAAGCAAAATTTTTTAAGATGAATGTGAGACCTACAATGCTCTACGATGTTGAATGTTGGCCTTTGAAAGAGAAACATAATATTAAGTTAAGTGTCGCTGAGATGAGAATGATTACGTGGATGAGTGACTTTGCACTTAGAGACAAAATGAGAAATGAATATATCCGTGATAGGGTTGGTGTAGCTCCAGCGACAGACAAAATTAGGTAGAGTCGTCTTAGATGGTTTGGTCACATTAAATGTCGACCATCTGATGATTCGATTAAGAGAGTAGATGTTTTAAATTCGATTTTTGTTAACAAAGGAAGAGGTGAACCTTGGAAGACTTAGGCTTATTGCATAAAAAATGATCTTAATTTATTAGAACGAAATGAAAATATGACATAACTATAAGATTTTTGAACCACTTAAAGGTATAAAAGCTTTACACATTTTATGGTTTAGAAATGATGTCTTACAATGATATCTATAATTCCTTACTAATATTTTTCTAAGATAAGATAGAAGTTTTTTACATATTTTATGTTTGTGTTAGTTAGAAGTTGTAGTTCTAGATCATTTATAGATAGAGACCAAAATTTACTCTAGGCTTTATGGGTCGAGTTATTTTAGTTTTAGAATGTTAAAATGCCTATTTTGGTCTTTCAACTCTTCAAAATTTATCAAAATTAGCCTCACCATTATAATTATTATGTAAATTGATAGTAAGTCATGTGGAATGTTGGATTAGAAAGTATAGCTATAAAGAACGTATAGCTATCTTTATGTGATCCAAATTAGATAGAGAACTAATTTGGATCAATTCTGAATAGTTAGGGGACTAAATTAGACATCTTCAACTTCAACAACCGTCTTAGGCTTTTTTAATTGTTGATACTATATTTTTCTCGAAGTTGAGCATTGCACTGAGAATGAAATTATTGAGGTTGATTGTGATTATTTTCATAACTTGCCAGAGGATGTTGATATAACATCCTAAACTCTCATCCATCAAGATATTATCCGCTTTGGTTGTGGCCTCACAGTTTGGTTCCATTAGTGTAATTTTGTAGGTCACCCATCTCAGGAGTGTTTTAACACGAGCATACTTAACTTTGGAGTTTTTGATGAAATTTCAACCATTACACCAAAATATGAATTGATGTTTGAGAGTTCAGATTCAATTCAAGAGGATTCATAATTTTACCCACATAAGCAATTGTTATCCTCGTCAAAATTCTTTACTTTATTTACTAGACTTATAAGATTTTAGAGGTATCTCCTACAAATTCAAGAGGTGGCTCTTACCATGTTGCATTGTATCCCATATAGGGTTCAACAAATGACTTCAATGGCATACAATTTTGTTTTGCATGATAGTTTGATACTGGGATTTAGTAGAAATTCGTGGGGAAATCAGAAATTTATTCTTCAAATCATGAGGTTACAATCAAGACTCGAAACAAAACAAGAAAACATGAAAAACTCTAACACCCTGCTAGAGCCGATAGGGGTCAACATGGATAGAGAATAGGAGTAGTTGCGGTGCAGCAGTATGGGCTCAAAGAAAGTGTGCTTCAACGGGTTGGCAAGGTGGGGGAAAGGAATCAGTGGCTGGAAATAGGGACGGGAGACATGGTTGGCTGACAATTGGAAAAAGGGCAAGCGAGTGATGGTGGGCTGACAGATGGAAGCAGAGAGGAGGGAGTGGCAGTTGGAAGCAGGGAAAGGATATGTGGGAGGGGAAACAACTGGAAAAAATGGAGGAGATAGGAGGATTGATGAAGACTGGAAGTAGGACAAGGGAAGGTGGGAGGGGCAACAGCTAGAAAATAGGAAGGAGATTGGGGATTTGATGATTGTTGGAAGTAAGAACAGGGAAGATGGGAGGTGCGGCGGTTGGAATACATGTAGAAGAATGTTTGTGGAGGGATTGATGGATGAATCATCACCTAAGAGCATGATATAACCTGAGTGCTATCTGTCCTCAAATACAACCTTAACAAGATAGAACACCTTGAGGCAAAAGTCAGAAATACAAAAATCGACAAAAAATGAACCTTAAGACACAAAACCAACATATATATAACACTAAATAGAATAGGTGATGTTTTGGGGGGGGGGGTAGTTGCCACCTATTGGAATAGCCGTTCGATCCAACCACCATGCAGGACCGACACCCCTGATGAATTGGGTTGAACTGATTCAGTCATGCCCCACGTCAATCTCCTAAGATTGGGGTAGCTTTGACTTCATATGTCAAAGCTTCTAAGTATTCATAATCTGGTGTCAAGTCGGTGACATCGAACATAGAAAAAATGTTGTAGTATTCTGACAGGTCGATCTTATAAGCATTATCATTCAGCTTTCAAAGTATTTTGAATGGTCCATCTGCTTTGGGCTTGAGTTTTCCGAATGCTCCTGGAAATATCTCTTTCTTCAGTCGGATTCATACTAGATCTTCTTTAAAGGTCACATTTTTTTCTTATCATGTTTGCTTGTTCTTGGTACTTGCGATTCTGCTTAGTGATTTTTTTTGGCCTTCTCTTGGAGTTTTTGAATCTTGTGCACCCATTCCCCGTCATCCTCACTAATCTCTGATGTCGACATGAGCGGTAATAATTTAAGTGGAGTGGGCGTTTCGCCCGTACATGATCTCAAATGAAGTGATGATAATCTCTCTGGAATACTGTTTATCATCACATCTTGGAAGTCATGTAATAGTGCCTGTAGCGGTGCTGGAATACTTTTTGGTATCTTGTTTTTTCTCTTCAACCAGGTGAGTGAATAGAACTGATAGCGTTTCTGTGTGGCTAATCTCAATTTTTTTATCATCAGTTTGGACACCACATTTTCACAACTGCCACTGTCAATAATTAAACGACAAGCCTTACCCTTTACCGTACACTTTTTAGAAAGATACTATGCCTCAACCAAGACTGGTCTTTCTCCGGATCTGACCGCAAAACTCTTCGTATGACTAACATCTCACCCTCGCCACTCTGGAGCTGAAGTTTTTTCTCCGGGCTATCCTCTGACTCCTCGTCCTCCACCTCCTCGACGTTGTTTTGATCTGTGAATGAGACAACTTGGCTCTTGGGGCAGCTGGAGGGTATGTGTCTATAGTTATGACATCTGAAAAATCTTCTGGCAGGCAATGTACTGGAAGAGCTACCCTTTTCCAACTTCTTTCGACTCAGATTTGTCTTCTTGCTCCCCGGTTCTGTCTCACTAACTCTTCCAAAGGATCGATCGTTGTAGCTGTACTTGATTGACTGGCTGAGGACTGCTATCTGAATGAAGATTATTACTGTAACTGCACAAAATGGCTAATTGCGGGCTTCATGCCTTCCAGGCACTGGGCTGTTGTGTGTTCCTTGGCTCGACCAACTCACACTTCATTTATAACTAATCGAACTGTGCCGTGAACTTCTCCACTAAAATATCTCTCTGCTGCTGATGGTGGAGTTTCAGAAACATGTCCTAGAGGTAATGAGATGGAAGATCTTTTTCCTCATCTCTTCCCTTTGGTAATCATATCACTACCTTCTCTCTGTCTTTGCTTCTGCAAGTTCTCCCACCACAAGGAGACACTCTTTTTTAACTTGAAGGTGGATAATTTTACCTGTTTATCTTCAAACACTTTTTTATATTCGAAAATTTCCTCAACCGATTGTAGTTAATCGTTAAAGTCTTTTGGATCCATACCCCCAAACTCTCGTAGATCCACCTTGATGTCGAAGTCCCTGTGTCCTCCATATATGGGTTCCTCTCTTGGCTTCCTCTGATACTGAATTCTGAAGATGTGGGGCCGATATTCCTTGTCACTGATGTCTTCCATGTTCTGGATTCAGATCCTAGTCCCTTTCTCCCTTTCAACTCCTAGATTGCGGTTGAAGGTACCATCATCTATATTCACAAGCCTCTGTTGAAGTCGACAGTTCTCTCGCTATATCTCGTCTCGGGTAGGTTCGAGCATGCATCTTTGTGGTGGTATGATTAGGGTTTGAGTTTGGAAGGGGTGACTAATCATAAGAAAAAAAAATTTGGGGGACGGGGTAAGGCTGATGCTATGAAACCTTAGGATAAGACTAAGGTTAGACTCGCTCTGATACCAAATGATATCGAGATTTAGTAGAAAATCTTTGGGGAAATCTGAATTTTTTATTCAAACCTTGAGGTTACAATTAAGTCTCAAACAAAATAAGAAAACACGACAAAAACCAATACCCTGCTAGGGCCAGGTAGGGGTAACTATGGACAACGGCTAGATGTAGTTGTTGTGTAGCCAAATGGGCTCAATGAAACTGCGGCNACCTTGAGAGGTTACAATTAAGTCTCAAACAAAATAAGAAAACACGACAAAAACCAATACCCTGCTAGGGCCGGGTAGGGGTAACTATGGACAACGACTAGATGTAGTTGTTGTGCAGCCAAATGGGCTCAATGAAACTGCAGTTCAACATGTTGGCAAGGAGGGAAAAGTATTAGGTGGTTGGAAATAGGGACAGGGGGCGTGGGTGGCTGACAGTTGGAATTAGGGTAAGGGAGCCGCGACAGGTTGGCGGTTGGAAAGCAGAGAAGAGGGAGTCAGGTTGGCGACGACTAGAAGTAAGGGAAGGGAAGGTGGGAGGGGCGGCGGTTGGAAAACAAGGAGGAGATAAGGGGATTGGCAGTGACTAGAAGCAGGAAAAGGGAAGGTGGGAGGGAGGCAAATGGAAAACAGGGAGATAGGAGGATTGGTGGTGGCTAGAAAACAAGGTCATAGGGGAATTGGCGACGGCTAGAAGCAGGAACACATAAGGTGGAAGGGGCGGTGATTGAGAAACAATATAAGGATGTATGCGGGGGAATTGTCGAAGATGATTACCACCTAAGAGCAGTACACAACTGAAGTACCACTTGTCCTCGAATACAACTATAACAAAGGAGAATGCCTGGAGGCAAAAATAAAAAAAATTAGAAAAAAAACTAAATTCTAAGACACAAAACCATCATATATATAACACTAGATAGAACAGGAGATTGGGGGAAGAGGTGGAGGGGGGAGCGGTAGGTGGGTGGGTGGGTAGTTCTCGCCTGCTAAAATAGCCTGTCGGTCCAGCCCCTCTGTTGGATCGACACTCCTGCATAACCAAGTTAGAATGGTTCAGCCAAGCCCCACGTCATATTTAGTTCCCATTTTAAGACTGGTGTAATGCTTTGATACTATTTGTAACAAACCAAACTCTCATCCATTGAGATATTGTTTGCTTTAGCCTAATGGTTTCACGGTTTTCTCCCATTGGTGTTACTTCCCAAGAGGTCACCCATCACCAGAGTGCTCCCACATAAAAAAAAAAAACTCAACTTTAGAGTTTCTAATGAAATTCCAACCAGTGAATGGAGGTCACCCATCCCTAGAGTGCTCCCACACAAAAACACTCAACTTTAGAGTTTCTAATGAAATTCCAACCATGGAGCAAAACGGTTCCTCGATTTTTGAAGTTCAACTTTATTTTACTTGACATATTTCATAATTTAGAAAGACAGATAAGAAAAGAATATGGCGACATATTGTGCTTAGAAAAATTGAACTTCACAAGTTTATATCCTGGGGCGAGATGTGTACATGTTTAGTTGCTCATCAACCGCACGCCTGTTTATTGATCTTAATAATGTAAAGTTGTTTTAACAAATTTAACCTCTAAGCAATATCTCTTACCTGAACTTTTCATCCATTTACATGGCAATACTAACGGTGACACTAATTTGAATCAATTTTGGGTTAAGTGACCGAGTTGAGTAGCTTCAATAGTCCGAGATTACCATGAACCCTCTAGAGAACATTTTTGGCTTTTCATTATCATTGATATTAGATTTTACTTCAGCACAATTTTAAACCAATTGAGTTAAAAGAAAATATGAACCAATTGAGTTCATTAGTTACTTTTAAGCTACTTTTGGGCCCTTGGTAGCCATGCATTCCTAACAATAAAGATATGTAAGCGACATTTTTTCCATAATCACATTCACATTATCTATTAATCATCTTTGCCTTTAGCCTCTACTCAATTTCTCTCTCGTATATTTCTTCTCTGTCTTTTTCATATTTGACTGATAAATATAATCTCATTGCATTATTATTGTTTCATCTGTTCTCTGTAGCCAGATATTCATGTTCATATTACTTGGGGACAATTTCATTGGATTACTCATCACTTATCCTAAATATATATTTATTGTCCTGTACTACTAAATTATTGATTTTCATGTCAATAACTTTCCCTACCTTAAGTTTTTATTGAAATTAATTAAGAAAATCTATTTATCAATTTGGAAGATATCTTACTTTGCCCAATAACATTTTTAAAGAGGGTGCTTTCGTCAACATGGTTTATGCTGAAAGTATTTGTAGCATGGCTTGTGCTAGTTTTTTATTTATTATTTATTGTTGGAAGATTTGTGATTTGCATAGTAAATCAGTGGACGATGCATTCTTTTCTTTACATTATTGGATGCTTTGCTGCTGGTTGAAGACTGAACCTACATATACCGGCGCTCAAAGTAAAGATTCTCATATTATGAAGAATTTTGCTGTGCTCTATATTGTAGTTTAGCTTGCAGTATTGCGTTGACGGCAGTTATAATTGCTCCAATTGCATATGTCATCTGGATATTTGATTTATTAAAGGTGCTGTATGCCCGTTACAGTTGCTTTTAGTTTTTCTTTGTTAGATAAAAAGTTTGAAAATTTTCTTCCTCTTCAAGTTTCTACTTTTAATTGTTTAAAATTTTATTTGTTGCCTTCGGGCCTTGCCAAAATATTATTTGTTGCTGCACGCTGCTTGTAAGATTTATAACTCTTTCCACTTTCATGTTTCATGCAGCTGTCCTGTATTATCTACTTGTTCTCAAGAAACATGCACGATTCATCTTTGACCATTGTCGTACATACAACCTGTGCTCGGCTGATGTTGAATCTGGTAACGCTCTAGTCATTTTCATATAGTAGAATTTGATAATGCTGTCTAAGTATTATGCTGCATGGTGATTTACTGAGTTCCTGCACCCTGAAACATTTACTTGAAATACATTAGCGCTGGTGGGATTTCTTCAAATTGGTTTAGTTTTTGATAGCAGGACCTCGTCTTGTCAGGTTACCATTTAACATTTTGCTGTTATTCGACATTTTAGATATGTATCTGTATTGTTGCAGTTTTTTGGTACTATTTTCTGCCATACTGCATATTTTCTTTAAGAGATATCGTAGAAATACTATTGCACTGAAAGTATCTAGGAGAATGCAATTGATTACTTCAACGCTATTTAATAGCATTCAGATGCTGTTATTTGAAAATCCCATGGTTTTTTTGTTCTTAGGTGGAGCCTATATATGAGAAAGGTGTTGACCAACAAACTATGGATGATGCTCGCGTTCTACTGGTACACTATTTTTTTATCACGTTCAAGTCCCATAATCTATTTATTGTTTCCCGTACCAAACATCAATTAATAAGCATGTTCATTTGGGCATTTACTCGTTTCTAGGGCCGCATTTTGGATGCTTTTGTAGGGAAATTTGGCACTTTAAAGCGCATCGTTCCTCAGGTAAATTATTTTTTAAAAAGTTTTTTTTTGGTAAAAAAAATTGTCAAAATGTTTTATTTTTTATCTGTAATACTAATCTTCAGTTAAGTGCTATATTTTTATTACTGCACTGTGTTTCCTTTCTATTATTTCATGCTTTAATTTATGCTGTTTCATATGTTGTTCATGAATGTGATGTGTTTTTTAGACTACATAGTGCTAACAAATAATCCTTTTATTGGTTTATTGATCGGCTATGGCGGCCTATATATTGAAAAATAGTTGAATAAAAAAAAGAAAACTAGTAAGGGGAAGAATATCCTCAATTTTACCTGTACTGGAAACCTACCTGATATTGTCATAATACCAACACCCCCCCTTTAGCCATACACTACCCAAGTGTCACGGACTAACTTTCTTGAAGTTAATTGTGCTGTCTTAGCACTGTCCAAGCACTAAGAAAGTCTAATTATATCCACTAATCTTATGCTAGAATGTCTGCAGACTTAAAAGGACTAAAACATCAAAAGAGAAAATAAGATTTAATTGCACTTAAGGAAGTTTACAAGGCTACGAAGATTGGCTACAATTCCTAAATGGATTACAAATGAGATGGGGGTTTCTATTTAGAGGTCTTCATCCTCCTTATAGAACTTTCTAGATTTACAATAGGGGTTTTTAAGTGCAGAAAATTGTAGAGCATCCTATATTATTCCTATGCATCTAAAGTGTCTGGAGAGTTTTAAAGACTCCATAGTATTTCTAGAGTATATATAGTCTTCCAAGATCTGAAATCTTTTGGAGCTTTCTGGATCATGGTGGATTGTTCCAGTACATTCTAGAAGCTTCTTGCTAGCCTCTAAAAAAGAGGTTAATCATATATATATATATGATTAACCTCTTTGGTAAGTGGAGCATGGCATTCTCCCTTACCTAAATCTATGATGCCATTCTCCCTTACCTAAATCTATGATGCTCTTATCACGCCTTCTTGATTCTAGTGTTGGTCTTCGAATTGTCATAATTCTTCTTTTGATCCCCAACTAGACTCCATGTTAGATAGTTCCTTCCATTTGATGAAGTTATCTTTATAATTGGGTACTCGTTGACGAATGATTTGGTTAGCATGTATTTCATCTACTTTGTCGAAGGAAGTGATCATCGCTGTTGGTGCCCCCTTAGAGATTCTTCTTATTTGATCTTCTTTATTTTTATGAAATGATTTTAATATGCTTACATGAAAGTCGGATGAATCTTCAATTTGGAGGGAGATGGAGCTTGTAGGAAAACTTTCCCACACGTCTCACTATTTTAGAAGGTCCATATTTATACGCTTCTTCTTTGTGCACCATTTTAAATAACTTGTAGTGCTGTGGTAGAACTCCACATGTCTTATCTTTTTATCTTTCCAGTTTTTCATCCTTATTGCAGCCTTTTGTAGTGCTACTCAAGCTAATTCAATTTTCTCATGACATGCTTTCGCAAGTCCAAATGTAATTGAACTCTTTCCTTCAATGTGAGTGGCTAGTGATAGAGTTGTTAGTGGATGTTGCACCATGATCTCGAAGGAACTCTTATTTGTTGCTTCAATTTGCAATTGCACTTTAACCCAATTGCGATTGTTTGAACTAACATAATGTGATATCACTCCTGTAAAGCATTGACCCACTCAGTTTTTCTATCACATTTAGGGTGAAATTTTGTATGGAAGTTTAATTTTGATCCTAATATTTTGAACTGTTCTATTCATAATCTTCTAATTAAGGTAGGATCTTGTTCACTAATAATGTTATGGGTAACTCCTTTTAACTTAATTTCGTTGTGAGGGAATATAACCTGACATCATTTTTGGCTGTATGGGTAATGGTTCCAACCTTGTACGGGTAGTTCACTAATAAGTCAGTTGGGGAAGGTTGCATGTTTGTTGAATCTATTCACCTCAACCTTGTATGAGTAATGGTTCCAACAATCCCCTGGGTTGTCACTGGTCTATCTTGTCTTGCTGCAAACAAGCAAATTCACACGTACTCTCGATTTTACCTTGCATCCTTGGTCCATGGTGAGTCGACTTTAAAAGAGCAAACTTGTGTTTCATTACTAGCTGTTTTGCCTAGGAGTCTAGGAGTCATGACACTCTTTAATTAACTCATTTCTTAGATTTCCCCATCTTTGCACATATATTTTTTCTGCACCTGGTAAGAGGAGGTCTTCCTCTTGCCAAAATCTACTGGTTTTGCCTTGATTGGTCAAGGCAATGAAGCTTTGAGCCAACCTTTATTCGTTGATCCTACATGTAAGCGAGCTAATACTTGCAATAGGCTTGCTAATTCTACTTTTTGACTCAATGCATCAGCTATTACATTCGCCCTTCTTGGTTTTTATTTTATGACAATTGAATTTAGCTATAAGAAGTCCTGCCATTTTACTTGTTTCAAACCAATTTCTTCTGTGTTTGGCAATTTTGTCAGTCAAAATGACAAATCTTGACCCAAGCTGGTAGTATTGCCATGTTCTAAGGCAGTTGATGATTACGGCATGATTGAATTTAGCTAAGAAGTCCTACTATTTTGCTTGTTTTGAACCAATTTCTTTTGTGTTTGGCAATGTTGTCAGTCAAAATCACAAATCTTGAACCAAGCTAGTAGTGTTGCCATGTTCTAAGGCAGTCAATGATTGTGATCATTTCTTTTCTTATACTGTGTAAAGTCTTTTGGTTTCATTCAGCTTCCTACTTTCAAGGACGATGGATACCCTTCTTGAGTAAGAGCAACACTATGACCTGAAAGGATTGTAACTTGTATACTTTTGTGGGTGGTTCTCAATCTTGAATAATGCATACCTTATTATTCACCACATCAACTTGGAGCATTTTATTTTGTGCCCTAAGAACTCCACTTCTGATGTGGTGAAGGAGCATTTTTTTTTTGACATTAGCTCATTTTCTTAAAAAATTGTTAATACTTTCCTTAATTGCAGTGTTTTGTTTAGGGCTGTAAATGAACTAATCACTTGATGAACAACTCGAACTCAACTCGATTAAGACTCGATAATGTTCGTTCAAATTAATAAACAAACAAGCTTGGACAATTTTTAAAAGCTCGAAACTTAAATGAACTAAACATGAATATAGCCGAACTTGTTCATTTATATTCACGAACAAACTCGTTTGTTGTTCAACAACTAACTCGTTAAATACTCGATATTAAGTTCAATGATAATTAGTTTTATATATGATATATTATTTAAATAAAATTTAATTAGCTATAATTTATTTGATTATAGATTTAATAGTTATCTATTATCATGGCAAAAATATTTTTTGATTAATTATTAATTATATATTTATTTTATTAAAGTGAAGGTGTTAGATGGGAAAATATATAAAATTTATTTGTTATGTATGAAATTTTTCTTACGATTATTTTTAAACCCTCGCATATCTTACTTTACCTCTAGCCTCTCACTGTTTCATGCTCTCGGTTTCGCCTGAAACATACGAAATCTTAAATTGTTAGTGATTAAGAATAGGATAGTGCAACAACTCAACATGAGATACATCTACAAAATTTTTTAGGAAACTAGCGAAATGATAATTGCATATCACTATAAGAAAACCAATTCCTATGTATAAATGTGAGAGTTGGGTACAAACATGAAAGTTTGAGTATGATCATGCTAAATTATGAGAGATTACATCCTTAGATCATAGTTTATGAGTTGTTTTTCATTTTTACAGAGTTTACAAGCAATAAATTAATAGGTGCGATCATATTTGTAAAATTATTTATTGAATATTTATATAAAAATCTTGATATTCTTTTAAATTTTTTAGCTCGTTGATTAGCTCGTATAAATACTCGTTCACTTGTCATAAACAAATCAAGTACAAATCAAGTTCAAACATTAAAAATTTTAAGCAAGTCAAGCTAGAACAATATATGAAAGCTCGATACAAGCTCAAGCCGAACATGAACAACTGACAAATGACATAACTAAGAAATCTTAAGAATCATACCCTATGACACATGTAGTTTTTGGCTCATCTCTTTCAACTATCTGTACTTGGTAGTAGCCTGAACAAATGTCCAACTTTGAGAAGCAGCAACCTTCGCCCAATTGATCAAATATGTTAAAGATCAATGGAATATGATACTAATTCTTCACTGTGATTTTATTGAGGGCCTTGTAGAAATGCACTTGCGTAGTGATCCATCTTTATTCTTCTCAAATAGGACCGGGGCTCCAATTAGTGATTTAGAGGGTTGGATGAACCCTGTTTCAAATAGCTTCTTCAATTGCCTCTTTAGTTCTGCTAATTGAGAAGGTTCCATGCAATAAGGGCACATTGTTAGCAGCTTGTTCTCTGGTTTTAGCTCAATCTGATGATCAATTTCTCTTCTTGGTGGCAACTGCTTTGGCTACTCCTTTGGCATGGCATCTTTGTGTTATTTGCTCCTTTCTCTTTAATGTTAATAGTCAGTGCGTTTAGAGCCTTTGTTTTTTGACATTCATTTGTCAATTAGGACCACTTCATAAGAAACAACCTCACCTTAAAACAGATTGATCCAAGTTCTTTTTCTGCTTGGCCTTGTCACCTTTCTTGTTGCCATCCTTCTTCTATTTGGACTTGTATAATTCTTTTTGGCCAGAATAATCAATAAGGCTTTCAACAATAGCAATGTTGCTAGCAAGATCTTGTACGCCATTACACATAAACTCTACCTTTACTCATGTTTGTAGCCTATCCATGAAGAAAATGTGGGAATTTTTGTTGTCCGTCATGTCCGAGATTTCAATTACACGGTTGGTGAAGTTCCTGATATAGTCCCAAATATTTTCAAACTGCTCAAGTCTTCATATGTGGCGACGTGCCTCTCTTTCAGCATCTTTGGTGGAGAACTGCCTTTCTAACTCGTTATTGAAAGCATCCATTGTGTTGATTACAAACGTACCCCTTCTTGAAGGGCATCTAAAGCAAATTGAACAAGGTGAGTCAAGGCCCCAATATCTCAAATATTTCCCAAATTTTTGCCATCACTAAGACGTTGCCTAGGCCCTTGTTATAACGTGCTAGGAATTTAGCTTTTTGTCTCTATGTTGTGATTCTTTTTTATTGTTTTTTAAAACACGTGTAAGAATGCTATGAGATGGAGGGCTACAAATCTAATGATGTGATTCTTTTTTATTGTTTTTTAAAACACTCGTAAGAATGTTATCAGATGGAGGGCTACAATTCTAATGACGGGGAAGACACTGCGGATGATGAAAGTGATAGTAATGCAATGCTATTGAAGGCGAGTCGGGTAGGTGCTGGCTTTGTTTGAGAATGTGTAACAAGGGCAAAAGAATCAATAAAATGTGTAGATGGAATAAATGTGAATGGATTAGGATTTTTTACTACGATAATACGACTAAAACGTGTGCAAAATGGCTTGTGTAGTTGGAATAAATGTGAATGAATTAGGATTTTGAACTACGATAATACAACTAAAACATGTGCAAAATGGCTTGTGCAAAATAGAATTAAACGTCCAAGTTGTTCTCAACAAGAATAAATTAAAAATATGGCTGGTAAAACCCGTCTTAAATAGTTGGGATAGTGCTACGATGATGAATTTTTATGATGTTGGAATTAACAAAATCTAGTAATTTGTTTTCTTGTCCTTCGACGTTAGCCCTTTTTTCTAGCTAAATGATTTTTTATGAATATTTAACATTTACCAAGAAAATGTTGACAATGAACTACTGTATTATACAGTCAAGAGTCATCTTTTCTGAAGCACTATGATATAATTGACCTTGCAATTTAGTTTTTGTTTAATAGTTAAGTTTTAAGCTTAATTTAGAAACGGTTTTTAGACTTTTAAAACTTATGCCAAATTCAAGTCATATTAAATTAATTCTTTTGCAATTGAATTTATTTATTATGGAATAATTTACATTTCACAATAGATAGATAATATTAGAAATAATTTCACTTAACCCAATTGGCTACATTGCTGCGACCAAGAAAAACTAGTTTCAATTTTTCTTCATTTTGAAGTATACTGTGGCAACTCTTATTGTACTGACATTTTTTTTAATTCTCAATTACATAGCTAGTAGAAGAAGGCGAGGAAGGCAAAGAACGCTCCATCTTAAGATTAAAACTAGAAGTTCCAATGCAGGTAACAATGAGTTATTTTTGTAGTTTGAAAATAGAGTGGGTACTTCTGCTGTTTTCTAAAACGGCTTATTGTTTTAAATGTTTTATTCATCTTTTCAATATTCATATTATTACTACTTTTATGATTCCATTTCTTTTTTTAACATTTAGGAGAATGAAAACTTACTGATATTAATGTTTAGAAGAAGTCTAATAGAATGGATTGGAAAGCCTTACGGACTGTCTGGTAACGGCTGTAAGGCGGGATTTAGCCTAACATAAATCCTGTAATTGGCTAAATTTATCTTACAGGTCTCAAACAACTTTTTCCTACTCTCTTTGTTGCTTCTTCATTGAGCTCTGGTGTGACTCCTCACTTCATCGCTGTTGAGGGTTGCATATTGGAGAGAGAGATGAGTTTCGAAGGCCATGATCCCAGTGCTGCTATTTATGCTTCTTCATAGAGAACGCTAGCCAATTTTGCACTTTCTGAGCGTCAATGTTTCAGATAGAGAAGTCGGAAGGGGTGATTTTTGGGGGACAAAAGTGTTTTTTTGGTTTTAATTATAAAAAATAATTCAATAATTAGTTTTAATTGATTAATAAGATATTAAGTTCATATATTTTATACTTTAATTTGATTAAATATTTATTCATATGCTAGTTACAAGGAAGAGGCGAACTTGGTGGGTGGTTTGGTGGGGGTATGTTTGAGGTAATCTATCTTAAAAAAAAAATTCTGTGTTGTATCCTTCTATTACTGTTTTGCGGTCTATATTTCAGACCGGAGCGTGCAAGTAGTTGTCAATATGAAAGTTGCTTGAAATTTTAGGCAGCATTGTGCCATCATGTTTGCTATAAAATGCCAATAATTTGTGCAAGGGGTGATGAGGAATAGGTGTTAATGGAATCTTTGATGTGAAAGTTGCCTTTGGAGTACATGTTTCTACCTTTTCTTATGTATTTGCAAATTGATTGCTTCTCTTATATAACTGAGGCCATTGATTATCTTTTAGCGGCAAAATGCGAAACAATTGAGAAGATCTTTTAGTAGGGCTGGTGTAAGAACAATTTTGAGATCCAGCTATTTGAATTTTCCTTTCTACATATAAAAGAGATGTAATTCTCTTTACTATATATATATAATAATTTAAATGCATTGATGCTCCCTCATAAATTTTGTTGCGTGTGTTAATTTTTGGTTGCCACCTTATGTGGGTCAAATTTTTCTCATAAACTCTCTTTTCTCGTGGCTTTGATTTTTTCACCATTTTTGTGGAAATCATCTCTTTTACTTGACTTATGTAACATGGCCACATGCAGTCATTTTGAAGTTTTGATGCATTTTGCATTCATATTGTTAGGCTTACAATAAATGGTTGGATACATTTTTCTACGATTGGAAAATGCCGGGTTAATTTTGCGTTGCACCAAATTCATTATCATCACATTCAATCATCTTGAATTTATTTTACCCTTTGATATATATGTGTAGCTCAACATCCTTTTGTAGTCTTCAACTTGCTATTGATACATTTTTATTTTCAGTAGTTCTTCCTTTCTGGCTAATGTACTCAAGTAGTTTGATTATATTTTAAGAATTTTATTTTCTTGTTAAATTTTTTAGGTCCTTTTTCTTTATCAATGCCATTATTTTGCTTAGCATATAATGGCATTGATTATGATTTTAAATTAAGAAAATTTACCACCTTTAACTTACAAATGACGGGGAAATTTATGACAAACCTTGGTCTTTTTAATAGATATAGTTGATCTAACCTGATTGAAGGATATTTATTAACAAAAATGTGTTATGATTTCCTATGAGATTTTGTTAACCTAAAGTGGATGTCTGTTTAAGGGGATAATCTTAAGATTATCTTAGCTAATAGAATGCTTTGTTCCATATCATGTACATTCTATAGTTTATCATTTAGGAGATTTAAGCCATCGGTGAGTTTTTAGGCTTTTACTGTTATTATAAATTTAAAAGGGCCACTTTGTGATGAACGATTTCACATATATTTTTTAGAATGATCATAGAGTTTAGAGGACTAGTGTCACGTTTACTGACATGAGATTGTTGAGAGTGATCATAGAAGTAGTTCAATATGACGTTTGGCTTTTTGTGACTTGAGGTATAAAGGTTGAATGACTGGTTGCTTTAAGCTTAGGGTAATGATTTTCATTTGAATATTATTGTTCTTTACAAAAACATTTTGAATTTTTGATATTTTTGTATTTTCTTGGAATTTGAGCCCAAAATATTTGCTTTACATTTAAAAGCATTTTAATGATAATGATCTGATGCAATTGAGAGTCACTCACATCAAGACCATCAATAGGGGTTTAATGTTTGAAAACACATGATTTTGCCATTTAAGGGCTTGATTTTTGAAATAAACCCTTCTGGATATGATCAACAAAGATCATGCTCATTATGAGGATATGATGCTTGAGATATTTGTGTATTTAATTTGAGAGCTTTGTTTTGACCATGATCCCCTTCAGTTATAATTTATGATGATTATGCCCATCATAATTGGTAAGTTACTTGAGGTTTTTATTTTTTTAAATATAACTTGATTTTTAAAAATAGATCCATTTGGTTATGTTGCACGCTAAGCCATGCTTATCATGGAGTATTTGAATGATTTCATTTTGTCGCATTAGACCTTTTCAATTCCGCTTACTTGCTAATGATCAAATTTGTCATGGCTTTATATTATTTGAGGCCATTTAAACATTCTATGCATTACTAAACTTGCCTACTCTAACCTGTCAAGTAGATGAGGTCTGTGAGATTGAACTTGTGATTGTTCCTTATAGGTTTCTCATGAGTTTGTATTTTAAACATGAAATTTTTTCTAAAGAACGTTAAAGGCCTTATGCAAATGTAGAACAAAAATAATTGTCTTATGCGGTTGAGTGCTCAATTGTAAATTTATTTGTTTAGAAAACCTTCTTTAAACTGGTACCTCAATAATTCATTTGAAGGTGAAGCCTTGTCGGACTTTGGTCTTAGGGATACAGACAAAATTTTATGGGTAGCTTATCATATTGTGTCCCACCCTTCAACATTTAAATTTTGTTTTAGAATTATTTATTTTATTCAGCCTTATAGCTCACATGTATTACTGTGGATGTTGAATTATGTAGAGTGAATGTCATGTTTGTGCTTAAATGAGGATTGCGATTTGAATCTACATTTTTAATTTTTTATGCTTAGCGTTGAAATTCAAAATAATGTGAAATTAAACAGAAATTCATTGCTATGAAATAGGATATAAATAATCCTTACATGAATTCTAGAATATGAATGACAATAAAAATGAAATAATATGAAGGGAATGATATAACTCATAATATCTTCAATTAATCAATTTAATAATTTTGGAGATAAAGGAAACAACATAAAATAGGAATGCCTAAATTAGGAAATAGAATAAATCCATTCAAAGGAAATAAATATGAAATTGGAAATGAAATAATTCTTAATCTAAGGAAATAATTTATTCCTCATAACTTTTTATAGAAATAAATTATTTTTTAATATAACTTCTAACATTCCCTTTTAAGCTGAAACGTGGTTAAAATCCATGTTCAACTTGGATTTGAAAATATCAATGGGAGAGAAGATCCTGAGAGACAGAACTTGAAGTCTGCATCTCCTACTGCAGTTGTCTTTGACTGCAATTTCTGCATTGTCTGTAGGTAGGTGGAAGACTCCTACAGGTAATGCTGCTGGGGAATTTGCAGGGAAGTAGATGACAGCGGTTGCAGTTCCTGCAGTGTCTGTCGGTAGACGAAAAACTCTCACGAGGAATGCTGCAGGGGATTTTGCAGGGAAGTAGATAACTGTGATTGTCTTTGACTGCAAGTCCTGCATTATCTGTAGGTAGACAAAAGACTTCTGCAGGTAATGCTTTAGAGAAGTTTGCCGGGGAGTAAACAACCAACTAGAAAAAACTGTAGGGTATGACCTACAGATAAAAAACTTAGGGGCAGGCCTCACTGTAGGAAAAGGTTTCATACAAGGATATGCTACAGGAAGAATTCAGGTGAAGGGCTCGCTGCAGTGAAAGTTTTGGAGGGCTTTATACAAGAAAAAACTTCAGAGGAGGGTCAGCTGCAGAAAGATTCTGGAGAAAGGCTTGATGCAGAAAAAAAATTCAGAGGAGGGCCTGATATAGGAAAATGCTTCGGAGGAGGGCCTCTTGCAGCAAGAATTTTGGTGGAGGTTGTAGCTTTGTAAAATACATTGAAGCACATCACGATGTATCTAATCAATAAACAACTAAAGCATATGGTTGCCACATATCCAACTTCATGCAATTCCTTGCGTCTTTCTTTTGATTCAACAGGAAAGCGTTGCAACATTAAGAAAAAAACCTTCCACTGCAAAAAAGGAAACCAAGGGTAGCACGAAAAGACTCACCTGCAAATATTATCTTAGACATGACGATAATAACTTGAGTGGGCTTCCTCCGCACAAGCTGTCATAGAAATACCTGCACTAAATAAACCACTGCAATGGTTGTATAGAAAGATGGTCTGAGGCCATCACTGACATTCCCCTTGCCTGGTAATATATCCATTCAACGCCCTCACTACACCATCAGAGTACCACAATTGAACTGTTATTGGAATGAGAAAGAAGGGTACAAAATATGCCGCTAGTAAGGATTGTGCTGTTGCGGCCTCGAGGAAGAGACACTACGCGAAATCAGGGAAGTCAAACTACTGTAGGGAGTAGGGGCCAAAAAAACATTGGAAAAGACTTGCAGGGATGACTGCGGGGCAAATGGATATCTATTGGTAAGGATCCTCATAAAATCAGGGAAGCAGAACTGTTGGATATCTAGGGTATAGAAAGTTGGTCTGAGGCCATCACCGACATTCCCCCTGCCTGGTAATATATCCATTCAACTCCCTCACTACACCATCAGAGTACCACAGTTGAACTGTTATTGGAATGAGAAAGAAGGGTACAAAATATGCCGCTAATGAGGATTGTGCTGTTGCGGCCTCGAGGACGAGACACTACGCGAAATCAGGGAAGTCAAACTACTGTAGGGAGTAGGAGCTAAAAAAGCATTGGAAAAGACTTGCAGGGATGACTGCGGGGCAAATGCATATCTATTGGTAAGGATCCGCATAAAATTAGGGAAGCTGAACTGCTGGATATCTAGGGAACTGCAGGAAATAAGCCGTATTGCTGGACACCAAAAAGCCGGACTGCCGCTGGGAGCAGGATCCAAAAAACAATTAGGACTGCAAGGAAGGTGGTGGGACAGCTACACCTTCAGTGGTAAGGACTTGCATAAAATCAGGGAAGTCGGGTGGAGATGGCTGCACGGGAGAGAACTGGTAGGAGCATATGCGGGTGAACAATCTGCAGGTGAACCAAACACGTGATTTCCCCTACCAGTAGTCGAGGGAGGTCTGCCCATACAAGATTGGAGTTTCTGCGTCCCCCACGCTGCAACACTGGGATTTCCATGGGAGAAATGCAGGTCGGGTTGTGGAGAAAGGAACCTATGAATTTCCACTAGAAAGACAATTGCTCTCGTTGGCTCACTCTGTCGCCCTGTAGGCGCAGGTCGAGTCATGGAGAAAGGAGCCAAAGGTTTGGGGATTTCCACTAGAGAGAGAAAGTCGCTTTCGTTGGTTCTTTCTATGCGTAGGTCGCAACTCCCGTTGATGGATTGCAGCTCGCCGCTTCTGCTGAGCGCAATTTATTCGACTCTTCTTGTCTGAAGGCCATCAAACTTAAGAGTCACTGTCTGCAGAGTCTTGTGGGCCGCAACTTTCAGATCACAACAAGGGAGGACATGTAGATTCCATTTTAACGGCGAGAGCCGACGCGAAGAGGAGTCCCTTCCCATAAGGACAATGGCAGGAAGGGAGTCCGAGGCCTCTCAAAGGACGATCAGTGGCTAGGGTACAAAATCTGTCTCTGATACAATGTTGAAATTCAAAATAATGTAGAATTAAGTAGAATTTCATTGATATGAAGGGGGTTCTAAATAACCCTTACATGAATCCTTAAATAGGAAAGACAATAAATATGAAATAATATGAAATGAAGGACATAACTCCTAATATCTCCAATTAATCAATTGAATTATTTTGGAGATAAATAAAATTACGTAAAATAGGAAATTAAATAAATCAAATCCAAGGAAATAAGTATAAAATAAGAAAAAAAATAATTCTAAATCTTATAATCAATATTAAAATGAAGCATATGTTATTTGTTTATTTTTATTTTTGTGAACTTTCTGATATTTTTTAGTAGTTAAAGAAATGAAATATTTTGATATGCTTGTTCGAAAATAAAATGTTTTAATTTACTAGATCACATAGAGTCAAGAATTGTTTGCTATGGCATGTTTGGATTGTTCTTGTGATCAAGTTTATTATAGTTTCTATTTGATGGACAAGGTTTCAAAATAGATGATGATGATTGATTCAATCACTTGAATTGTATCTCTCTTTGTCTAGTTCTATATTTGATCGAGAGTGGTCATCATGAGGTATGATATAATAAATCCTTGCAATTTTTGCCACGTTTTCATTGCGTGGACCCTTCACTTGCTCGGGGCCAAGAATCGAGCATGCGACGTTGCCTCACCTGCCTCATCTATTTCTGAAGTCTTAATGGTAAATGTGCGGGGATAGAAGAAAAAAATAATAAAATAGAAAACAAACTATTAGGCGAGAAGCCATTTATTAGAATTTTAGAAAAATTTCCCTTTTGGTATCTTCTATTTTTAGTTGTTTCAACTTTAGGATTAGCTATTTTAGATAATTTTTATTTCCTTATTTTATCGCGAGGATTTTATGCTTACTTAATATGGTGGCTTTCCCTTATTATTTATCTTGTAATTGAGTCATAGGAAATTGAGGAAGAATAATTATTTGGAAATTTCTACTGATTCCATGAATTTGGAAACCTCTTCGACCTACCTATGGTGCGAGTATTGCAAAAATCATGACATATGAAGGAAACATGCCGAATGATTCATGTTTAATCCACAAATTGGAAACCAAAATCTAAACGTGAAGATCGGGCCTATGAAACCTTTTCTGATGGAACTTAAAACCTTTCTATCAACTTGGATGCAATAGTCTTCACCAAAGAGCAATTACAGTACTTGCACAAGTTATTTCAATCACCAAAATTGTCATTGGCTCCGTCTTACTATTTAATATAAAAGGATAATTCTCTAGCCACTGAATTTATGTGTTAAGTTTAATTTTATTTATTTTTGGATAATTGATTATGAGTCAACTGATCATATGACCGGTTGTCCATAAATTATTATCTTATGGACTTTGTGCAGATAATAAAATAGTCAAAATTACTAAGATATGAACTATCAAATTCACATTGTTGTTAACACTTCGTGATGTGGTCCATGTTCATAATCTGTCTTGTAAGTTATTCTCCTTCAGGAAAATTATTTTTAATTATCAGTGTCAAGTTAATTTCTACTATTCGCGTTGTGAGTTTCAAGAATTAACCCCTGGGATAATGATTGACAGTGCCAAGTAAAAGAATGGACTCTATTATTTTGACAATATATTTGATATGAATAGATAATATCGAAGTACTTGTTTAAATTCTTTTTTTGTTTCCAATGAAAATAATATTATGCTATGACATTATAGGTTAGGTCTATCCTAATTTCTAACATTTAAAATTCTTGTTTCCAGTTGATTTCAAAATAAAAATTTACCATGTTTCCAATGTGAGGTCTTTCAGTTTTTCCAAACATTATCGTGCGCCTTTTCCTCCCCAAATTTATATACCAATTACTCTTTTTACTCTGATGTTCATAATCCTATAATAACTAACAAAGAGGTAACAAAGGACAACTCAAAAGAAAGAGTATGAATCCATTCATTGCCTATAATCTATGAATTCTTCAAGTAATGTTCTCAGTAAGTCATTACTTCATGATCAACCAACTTAATCTTTGAGTGCCTTGTTTTTTAGTGTTGAACCCGATTCTAACTCTATTCCTAAATCTAATGATTCCGACCATCTTATTTTTGTTTGTATGTGGGTGAAGTCTTGCACCCAACATCCATTGTCTCATTATATGTCCCATGAAAATCTCTCATTCATTTTTTCAGGCTTTTATCCCACAATTTTCTTGGATAGGTATTTCTAATATTATGCAAGATTCTGAAAGTTCCTAAGTGGAAGGAGATCGAGCAAATGAAAGCATTGGGAAAAAATGACACGTAAGAATTGGTTGTTCTACTTAGAGGGAAGAAAAGTATCGGATGCGAATGAGTGTTTACACTTGTATAATTTTGATGTCTCTCTAGAATGCACACTACTCAACCGGTTGCCAATAGATTCACTAAAACTTTTGACGTTGATTATGTAGATATATTCAAAACTAAATTCTATAAAAGTTCTCTTGCAGTTGCAGCTAATCTGGATTGACCTGTACGACAGTTGGATATAAAAAATACATTTCTCAATGGGGACTTGGAGAATGAAGTTTGCATGAGCACAAGTGTCTAAACTAAAAATCTTATATTGTTGAAGTAGCGTGATTTGATAAATTTACACTGTTTGTTGAAGGTCAGTGGTATACTCCAGGGCAAAGAGAACATGCAATGCTCTTCTGACATTCAAAGAATGGGAATATATTCATACTGATTGTGTATGTGGACGATATAATTCTTACCGGAGATTATATGAATTGAATCGACTGGAGAATTCCCTTTGATTACTTTTGTGTGACAAATGACTTAGGTTCTCTTAGATATTTCCTTGCAAAGGAGCTTGCTTGATCGAAGAAAAATATTGTTGTTTCCTAACAAAAGTATATTTGTGATCTTTTAAAGGAAACAAAGATGAGTGGTTGTAGGTCTGCTACACTCTAATTCATCACAATCACAAAATAGGAGATGAGGAGGGTGACCCAGTGAATATATCTCGATATCAAAAGTTGGTGGGAAAGTTGATATATTTATCACATACACGACCATATATGGTCTTTTACTATATGTTTGGTAAGTCAACTTATGCATTCGCCATCTGAAAAATATTTTGAAGTTGTTACATTATTCTTGGATTTCTAAAAAGTACACCAGATAAATGTTTACTCTTTCAGAAGACCACACAACTAATCATAGAGGCATGCACCGATGCAGACTGGATAGGCTCAGTTGTTGACAGAAGATTGATGTCCGCATTTGTACTTATGCTGGGGTAATCTGGTTAGATGACGAAGTAAGAAATAAAATGTGGTGGCAAGGAGTAGTGCCGAGGTAGAATATCAAGCTATGGCTACTTGAGTATGTGAGATGTTATGATTAAAGAGAATTCTTGAAGAGTTATAAATGCCGATAAACAAGCAAATGAAGTTGTACCACGCAATAAAGCTACCCTAAGCATTGCAAAATTATCCAGTGCAACATGATCACACAAAACATTTGGACATTGAAGACTTCATACAAAGAAGATTGATTATGGAGCTATTTGCATACCATTCACTCCGATAATGCAACAAATAGCAGATATCTTCACCATAGGACTTCTCTGGCCTAATTTTGAGTTTCTTGTAAACAAGTTGGGCATGATAGATATATATGCTCTCACTTTTTTAGGGGGAGGGAGGGGTGGTGTTGGGACTTCATAAATTTTCTCCTTTTGGTATCCTTTATTTTTTTATTTCTATTTTTAGTAGTCTATACTTTTAGGATTAGTTATTGTTTGTAATTTATATTTCCTTTTTCTAGCATGAGGATTCTTTGGCTTTCCTAATATGGTGGTGTAACCGAGTCTCAAGAAATCAAAGAGGAATAATTATTTTTCCCCTCCCAAAAACTACACCATTATATGCAGACAATCTTTACATATTTTATTTGGCTTCAACAAAGACCACCTTCTAAATCTATTATATATTTTACCTAGCTAAAATTTTACCTCTTTTGTGTCTTCTTTTTTTTTTTGGACCCAGGTTATGTGGGAGTAAACAAACTAAGTTTAAACTGGTTTGTCTTGTGGTTGTGCTTGGCTCGTTAGAATTTTCATTTGTTTGAAATTGACTTATGTATGAAATTGATAGTGAACTTCGTGTTTGTATTTTACTCATTTGAATTTGAGCCAGATGTGAACCACTAATCAATTTATAAATATAAAAAGTGCTACACACACACACACACACATATTGTTAAATATCAATTCACTTAATGAACAAATTTAATACAAGCTTCCTAGCAAGCCAAATGAGCTATTTGCAAATGATATATTTTTTTTGTAACCCTACCAATTATTGCTTTCTTTCATCCTTCATGATCAAGCTTGTCTGGAACATGTGTAGTCTTTTGGCCGATAGCATAGTTATTTAGTTTTTTTTTTAGTTTCATCGACATGCCTTCAAATTTTTTTAGTTTTTCACCCTCTCCATTGCAATACAATCATGATTAATGCTAGCAAGCAATCCAAGGAAGGGATCACATCAAACAAAGTCCTTCAAAACTCCCAACCTTTTCTCCTTTTGCTCGAACCGTAGATTGAACCTATGCTAGAGACCCTCTGCCTTTCTTATGTTTCACACGACAGAGTGCCTCTTCCTTCTAATGTCACACGTCTTTCCCCATCTCATTTATTGCATCATGCTTGTCTAAACCTTTCCTGCCGCTCCACACAACAAATTTGAAGCCGCCTTCCTCTTATCGTTTCTTTTTATGCACACGCAACTCTAGCCCTCATTTCGTCTGTCGCATCTCTCTGTCTCCACAGTCACACCCTTGCACCCGAGTTGAACCCTAAACACTTCCTCTACTCTTCTTCAAAAAAATAAAAAATTCTATTTTTCTTTCACTTCTTCGTAACATCACATAATCATGCTCAAGAAGTAATAAAAGGGGAAAAAGGGAAACTTTTGAAATTATCCATTCGATGAAATTCGATTAGATGTAGAGGTAATTGAGTATCGTCCATGAAAAATTTAATATTCATTTGGAGAAATTTTTACAAAAGTGTGGGCAAATTTTTAAGTACTTGTTCTAAAAAATGGGAGTACTTGTCAATGAATTAAGTAATGTTCAAGTTAAGTACATGATCGGAGAAATGCATATCGAGTTTTTTAATATAGTTGGGCAGGCTGACACTCTTCGCAATGCCCCTAACGACGGTGTATGTTAGGAGGTTGCCACAATTTTGGGTGATTTGGACTTGAAAATAACTAACAATTTTGGAATATGTGAACTTGAAAAATAACTTGAATTTGAATTTTTAAGTTGAGGTTCTTCTTGCTTAGAAGTATTTTGAATTTGGGCTTTTAAGTTCTAGCTCTTCGGGTTTAAAAATAATTTGGATTTTGAGCTTTTAAAATTCAAATTTAGGCTCTTAAAGGTTGAAAATAATTCAAATGTGGGGCTTTTCAAATTAACTTTTAACCAGCTTCACAATACCTTTGCAAGCGAATATAAGGTGATATTTCAAAAGTTTAAGGTGAAATCATGCATGCACCATAAAATTCATTCAAATAGGATAAATTTCTTTAAATTCAAGTCTTATAGATGTCTTTTAGAGCAATTCTTGATTCAATTTATATTTTAAAATCATACAAATTGTTTTAAGATGCAAATTTATTTAAACTAGCCAAATATGTGAAATTAAATACCTGCATGTGGTCCACTAAATTGACTTTGTATTTCAAAAGTCATTTGAGTTTGGGCATTTAGTCAATTAAGGTAAAATGTTCATTTAAATAGTTCTTGTTTTCATAAGCTTGCCAAATTATTTAGAAAAAATCTATGATTATTTTAGATTAAAGATCATTTATGTTTTAAAAATCAAATCCAAGATAATCTAACTATGCACGCTCTCAAACCAGCCACCTTGTCTATAGAGCATAGTCGTAAGTCCCACTTAACTGTCTAATCCTTCTTCTTCTGAGGACTGGAGTTGAAGAGTCTATTAAGTTTAATAATATCTAAATCACATTTTTAAAAATTTATAAGTCTAAATCATCTAGTATGATCATCCTCCTCATAAGGACTGAAGTCGACAAAACTAACATTTATAGACATTCAATTGTCAAATTTCAAATAAATTTCAAGCATATGTGTTTTAAATATTAAAATTCTTGATGTTGATCGAATTGATAGAAGATTTCAACTGGGTGAGTCTATTTTCAAAGTATACTTGAATAAACTTAAACGATATAATCTATGAACCTAATCATCTATAAGATAGAGTTGACAAGGTTCATGTTCAATTATAGGTTACTATTAAACCTGATCCTTTACAAGCTAGATGTAAAGTTGATAGGGTTCAAATTCAAGCAATTAAATCTCCAGTGATGACCAAATTGATAGAAGGTTTCAACCGAAAATGTTCTATTTTTAAAAATTAAATTTTAAATTAGAATTGAATAATCTCAAACAATATATAAATAGGAATCTAGTTTTATTTAATCATGATAGAGTTGATAAGGTTCATGTACAAATGCTTTCATATTAAACCCAATTCTTTACAATCAAGATATAAAGTTGATAGAGTTCAAATCAAACAATCACATTCCTGATGATGACCGACTTGATAGAAGATTTTCAACTCAGGTGTCTATTTTCAAAATTAAGTTCAATGGAATATAGGAATAAAATTAAATTATATAAACTATGAATTAGATCTTCTGTAAGCAAAACAAAGACGACAAGGTTCATATGCAATCATATGCTAAAATTAATTCCAACCTTTTACAAGTGAAATGTAAAGTTGACAAGTTAAAATCAACTAGGCATTTCCCCAGTTATGGTAGTTTTGACAGAAAATATCAATCAGAGGGGCCAAATCTCAAATTTAGATATTCAAATTAAATTCTCGGAGCAACAAACTAGAATATTTAAGTTAAAATCAATCACTTGAAACTAAAAGTAAAATCTGTCCACCCTTCACAACAGATTGTTGAGAGTAATATTGATAACTTCATCACAAAGAGTGAATGTCATATCAAATGTATCACTATATTAACTCAAAATAATATCACATTAGTAAGGACGTGATCCGAGTTCTCTGTCATATTTTTTCTGCCAAATGACATCGCAAAATACTAGTTATGATCAGAGTCTCTGACCAGGTGGTTGCCACAAAATGATACCATTATACTATAACCATGGTCTTAGCCCTTATGTTTTCCAACTGTTTTCTATTTTTTGAGTTGTAAACCATAAGTGTATAAATGATTGACATAAAACCTTATCTTAATTAAAGTGAACTTTATATTATCCTCGCAGACAAACATCCATACTAGATTTACAAGAGTCCCTTAGACGATGCAACCCATGATTGCTGATAAGGATTCTTCAGTCATGTTTGGTTGATTTTCTTCTCTAAATAAATAGTTCAGAGACCACGATGACTCGAGACGATGGAACCATGAGATCTTGAGCGGGTTTGTCATAATTTTCCCGCAATTCATTTTGACTCAATTTGAACCCTAAGTCTACTGCAACTAGAAGTTGAATACATAGTTCTTAATAAATAGCCTTAATCGAAATTGCTTTTCATTATCGGGAGGGGATACTTAACCATAGGATATTGAGCTAATGGGAAACCTGGAGCCCCATATATAAAATTCCTTGCAAAAGGAGGGTGTAAAATCTTTGAGTAGTGTTTTATCTACAATCCAATATGCCATCTAAAAATTTGACCCGGAATACCAAACACGATAATTCTCAACAACACAAAGAGTCCTGGGTGTGGCAATTTTCAGAGTCCACACTGCGCTACGTTTGTCTTTCATTGTCTTCATTATTTTTCAATTTAATTGATTGTGTAAGGATCTTTACATTTTGATGCTCTAGGAATGGTCGTGCAGTTTGTTTTGTAGCAGTCGAAATTTGAGTGGTTTTGAGTGCGATGATGACACTTCAAGTTTGATTTGCACAATGTCGCATCCGTTATCCTCCGACTTTATTGTCTTCTAATCGATTAATCATGCCAGTCGTTGCTTGATATTTTTTATGTTTTTGATGCATCCGTGCACCTTGTTCTGCAAATGGGTGATGTTTTAGTTAGTTTTAATTGTAGCATTTTAAGTTTTTATGCGATGTTGCATCCGTTGTTTATCTTTGGCACCTGATATGATCAAATTTTGGTACTTGTATCAAGGTCGATAGAGGTTGATCCCACCTAGAGCATTGTAATTTGTAAGTGTTAGCAAAATTATGTGTGTGTGTGTGTATAAAATTCTTGATTAAGGTCACACCAAATGTTCTGCATTGGTTCCACCTTCAATAAGTGCTGTCTTGAGCTTGGTGCCGTTCTATACCTTGGTCATTCAATTTTTTTAATGCTTTTAACTGAACGGGTCTGGCATGTGTCATCTCTTTAACCATCGTTGTGGTGGATATACTTTTGAATAATTTGTTAGCTTCGTAACTATGTTAAGTTTCTAGAAAATATATATTTCGCTGAAAACTATATACCATTGTTGGATAAAAAAAATTTGAGCCAAATCGGTTTAGGAAGAGTCAAGCAGTTAAAGTTAGATGGATGATTGTCTTATTAAGAAATTTTGGTAAATATACAAAGAAAAGCTATAAACAACATAATTAAAAATAAAAATAAATGATGACAAATATTTAGGCTGTATAAAGCCGCCATAGGTACGGCCTCCAATGGAAAAATGCCACATAATTAATATTAATTTTAAAAATTTTCAAATTTTTAAAATTGGGCTCACTGCCATACACGTTTTGGGGTAAGAGTTTTAATTGGGCGACCACACACAGTTTTGCGTACGGTGAATATATGCAATAATTTTTGGTATAAAGCCCCCTGCAATTTTCACCCTCTCCCTCTCCCTCTCCCTCTCACTCTACTTTTTTTGCTTGTCATAGAATTTTGCTAGAAAGTTCACCTTATGCAACTACATATGATCGTGAAAAAGGCTAATTTTTATTAAGGTTTGCTTAGCATTTTTTTAATTAACTGTAGCTTATAAGATGTTGAACAACAAGAATAGTCTTTGATTGCAAAAGTTGTAACTATGCAACTGTTGGATAGGCTTGGAGAGGATTTTTTTAGGTATAAGTAACTCAGAAAAGGGATAAAACTGCACCTCATATTGTCATTTTAACTTGTAAACAATCATCACATCCATTTTGGATGAAGCTATTGACTTTTTAAATGGTTGATCTATTGCTCAATTGTTGTTTTTTGTAAATTGTTTAATTCTTGTAAAAATAAACATGGACCATCTGAATATTTGACATCGTTTAAAAGAAGTAGAAGAAAAAAAAAATGCTGATGTGTTGTTTAACAACATCTAGTTGGCGTGAAGCCATCTGTGTGGGTGGAGCTTGATGGTTGTCAAAATTTCAGGACCACGAATTCTAGAACTTCGGTTTGTTTCTTTGTTTTTTTTCTCTTGCATTTAGTTGGGGCAAACAAATTATAATTGTTCTCAAAACCATTGAATCAACATGAAGTTTTATAAAAAAAATGTAGAAAATTTGGTTTGACTTCTAATGACAATTATGAAAAGGGTTAATGCATTAAGAATTGATCCTAGTGGTGAAAAATATATTAAATCATAGAATCATAAGCGGCTCATTGGTTTTACATTTATGCTAGTGCATCCGAAACAAAATCGATGCATAAACTAGTACATCTTTGATTTTCAAATGTTCCTAATTTTACATCAAAAAATATTCTAGTAGCGCATGAGTGCATCCAATTTGATTATAACGCCCTCCTTAGAATTATGAATTATAAAAAAAATATCAATTCTTAATCTATCCAATTTTTTAATTTAAATGTGAATAAAGTCTAATTAGTTGATCAAGTAAATAAGCGATAGACCCATGTTCATTTTGTTGACTTTAGTTGATATTAGGGCCTTGTTAAGTTTTAGTTTTAATATTTATGTTGAAAATGCACTTAAAAAAACCTTTAGTCAAACAAGTTGCCTTGTTTATATGGCAGTATTGGGCTGATTTTAATCTTTTGATCTTAAATCTCATATCCAAGCATGCTGAAAGTCAAAATATAAGTCCAAAACCGTCTGGGGAACTTGCAAATATTGTCATCCCCCAAACTTAAAATTATAGTGTTGATTTAGCCCCAAGCTGTTTAATATGTCCAATTTACTCTCTTGACTTTTCAAATATTATCTAAAATAATACTTTTATTCCCTAAATCTAATCTAAAGTTTCCTAATAGAGGGGTTAATTTGGATAATATTAAAGGTGTTAAATGACTAAATTGCCTACATTTATAGACCGAGACTAAATTCACCCCTTAAAAATAGCCCAGAGATCATTTTGTGCATTTTTCTGTTGAAAATATCAATCGAAGTTAGGAAATTGAATGACATAAGGAATCATCTAACGAATGCAAGTCCCCTTCCATTTATTTGAGTTGGGTATGAAGCCATCCGGCTAGTCAAACTTGATCTAATCTTGGACCACTTATTCATAATGTAAACGTGTGAAACTAATCTTTCGCTTTTTTCTCCCTCGTATTTATAAATTCCACTTATTGGCCTTGTGATGGAGGTGCATCCCATCTCAATTAAACTTGGTTCTTCCAATGGATAAATGCACCATTCCAATTGCACGTAGCCTTTTTGATGGGCGTAACTCCAGTCTAACTAATTTGAGTTGGCACAAGGTAATAAATCTATTAAATCAAAACTTGGGTTTTCTGATAGAAATAAACCCCATGTCAATTAAATTTAGTACTTTCAATAGATATAATCTCCAACACCCCATACTGAGTCCCACTCTTGTGTTAACAGTTTCATTAATCAATTAAAATCAAGACTCACTTGCATTCACTTGATCTGCAATCCATAATGTCTAATCAGATTTTCTAGACTTATTCTCTTCTAACACTGGTAAACTAGTGTTAGTATGCCTTTGAGGATGACATCACAGGATTTTGTTAAGGCTTATCTCCATTCCTCTTAACAATCCCCTGTTATTTTCTGAAGAGTTAACATTATGCTCGAGCCTAAAATCAAGCCTAAGTAACCATCCTTAATTGAGTGTTCTCCTGTGAGCAGGACTCATTGATGTGGGAGTTAGCAGCCTTAAGAAATTTCAACCCGAGGTCCAAATAAATCTTGTTGCAACAACAGTAAAATTCTAATTTAAGAAAATTCAAGTTTAATAATGATATTTTACGTCCGAAGAGGGATTTGTTCTGAACTTGAGATCAATTTGTTTTTTTTTTATTGCACCACCATGTTGGTTTAGTATGGTAAGACAGGTTAAGTTCAAGTGGGAGATAGTCAAAGTAGTGAAACAACTTTGAAACTGAAAATCATAGATATAAAATAAATGAGAGAGAGAGTAAAATTTTATTATATTGAGGACAAAATTTATTGGGTTTTAATATATGCGTTGTTCCCCTTATCAGCCATATATACTATTTATATATATATAAAGCACGTTCAAATTTTGTTTTTGTACCAAAAAAGAAATGATAGTTCAAACGATGCAAAATCAAATACATAGATTTAATAGTGTAGTGTTAATCTTTTGACGCAAAACTAGATTATCTGATACTTCTTATTAGTGCAATATGTATGAAACGTTAAAGTGTGATGGAAAACTACATGTTAGTGATGAGAACTTGTGGTTCCGTATCTTATGGACCCCGGGGATATAAACATCTTGGAAATTAATCCTTTATTCTAGTCTTTTAGAAATTGTCCCCATAAATCATCTATTTTGTAAAGTCAATTTTTTTTATGTAGTTGTCTAGTAATTTTTTTGACTTATACGATTCTTGTTCCCTGTTACAGATAAATACACCCAAAACCTAATGAGTTAATGTTTGGATTTCATTGGTTAATTATCTTTTTTTTTTCTTAACCTTGTCAGTTAATAATCTTTCACAAGTTAATCTGATTGGTTGATACCTTTTCACAGGCTGTTCTCAATTTACAACCCCCACTTGAATACTCGAAGGAAGTCAATGATTACAAAAACTTAATTAAGACTTTGATTATGGGTAATATGTTCTTTTTTCCTGTAAAATTTTCTTCATGAAGTCAATAACAATTAGAGCAGTCGTCATAAGGATTAAGCATTGCATGCGTAATTGCTAGTTCTCCTTCATGAGCTTCACTTTATATTTTTATTTACATGATTGTTATTAATTGTAGGACACCTGTTGGTTAAATTTTATTAAAACCAAAGTTCTTGTGTTATTAAAGAGATGTTTCATTTGGACTTCTTATGTAATAATTCCTGCGAGAATTGTTGCCAAGCAAATTCTTTAAAGCTTACCAAGATGATGTGTAGAACAGCCTGTTCGCAACCTAGGCATTAATATATAAGCTTCGTCGAACTTCACTCTTATGCAAGAAGCACAACTGAAGTATTATCCTTTTTTATAGTTATTTTTTTGCAGGACAATTATTGGATAACATTTCTTTATGTTTTGAAATAATTACTTATTAACCATTTGTTTAAAATGATCCATGAAATTCAAGTTTTGCTAGTCCTCTGGTTTGTTCTCTAGCATTAATAGAGAAAATATTCACTCCATTAATTTTTTTTTTTAGTATTTCTTAAAGTGAATACTGATCAGCTTTCTGCTAAATGCCAAAATTATTCAATGTTATAGTCTAGCTTAGGACTGTAAGAACTTTAACTTTGTTATACTAAACATTGTGTTGCTTTTACTTTTCATAATTATGATCAACATATCCTTTTGATAAATTTTAGCAAATACTTTTCATACAGGTAATACATCATGGAGTAATTGAGGTAGTTTTATTAGCGTGTCCAAAAATTTTTTATAGATCATTTTTAAGCTAAATTCATGTTTTTCTATTCTGCAAAAATATATTTTTTTAAATTTCTATAATTTTAAATATATTTTAATTTTAAATTTCTATATTTTAAATTTTAAATTTCTATAATTTTAAAATTTTTAAATCCCAACATTTTTTCTCATGCATCCATAAGCAGTTTAAAAAACATGGTCATGCTAATTTACTTCTTTCCTTTGAGCGATTGATTCGACATTGCACTTCTTATTAGGAATAGGCTACGTTTGTTCTTATCAACAAACGATAGAAAAATATGCATTTTATTGGAGATAACTAACTCTCTTATTTTGGACAGACAACAAGGTAATTATATAAAACCATAGTTGTTTAAGGGAAGAAACAATGAAGAAATTTGCTTAATAAATTTACATTAAAGCATGGCAACATTACAAGAATTAAATCCTTTCACTTCAGGAAAAAGGGTTAGTGGACAACAACTAGGGGAATGCGTGATTTTAGGGATTAGAATAGCTTAAAGGTGTGACTGTAGAGAGGAGAATAGCTCGCGGTTTACCAGTCTTGTCAGAAGGCTGGAGCAGGTCAGCGGGTAAGGCAGTTGGGAGTGGAATAGCTTAAAGATGTGCTTGAAGGAAGGCGGTAACCGACAAGGAGTTGGTGTAACTGGCATAAGCTGGGCTTTTGAATTGTTTGCTGGGAGAGCTGTGGGCTGGTAGTAGTTGAGATGGTTGCAAGCTGGAAGCAGGTGGGCTGTTGGATTTATTGCAATGGATTTTGAAGAACTAATTTCTGAATTTCTGTGCTCCCCCTTAAGCAAAGAATTATGTGTTGACCACTCCTAGCTTGGAAGTAATGTTGTCAAACTGTGATTGATTAAGAGCTTTGTAGATATATTAATAGTTGAAGTTTTGTTGGAGTGTAAATGAACTTAGATATTTTCTGTTCAATTTTCTTCTATAAAGTATCAATCAATCTCGATATATGTAATCCTGTTGTGGTGGGCATTTTTTGTAACAATACAAATAATAGCTTGATCGTTGCATCTCATTATGATAGATGTTGAGATTTGTATCTAATGTGGGGTTCTAGTTGTAAATGAAAGAATTCTAGTGATTTATTTGTAAATGTTGTGTGGCTCTATATAAGCCAAAATGTTAATGAAATGAACAAGTTGATTATTGCAAAATCATTCTCAATATGGTGTCAGAGCCGCAACCTTGCACCCTAAGATTTCATCGTTACGTTCTTCCCAGTAAAGCTGATTGCGATTGTATCGCAGATTTTGGTCACGAAGTGCAGCCTCGCGAGTCACTTCATCTCCCAGAGCAGAGAGGGGCGACATTGTTGTGCGACAGAGTAGAGTCGAGTACGTGGCTTCAGGAGGATGGGAGGAAGAGCGGCTTGTATAGAGGGAAATCGTGCGTGTGGCTCTATCGTGCGGGTGAGATTGACCAAGAAAAGCCAAGAGTGGTTTATGCAAATGTCGTGCGNGCGAGTGAGATTGACCAAGGAAAGCCAAGAGTGGTTTATGCGAATGTCGTGCATGGAGGCTTTGGTGTATATTTAACCTATCGGCGGCGGAAGCTTCGACAAACTGAATGTCATATTTGCGTCTTCCAAGAGAGGCTTTGCAAGCTCGTCGAGGACGAGGAGGTCGTTGTTGCTAGCTCCAGAAGCGGTGCAGTTGCTGATCTTCAATTAGCTACTCCAAAGTCGATTCTGACTCTGAGGAAGGTGGATAGAAGCCAAGTTTGCAAATATGAAGAGGTCTTATTTGGTCGAGCTTTTTGCGATTTATGTCAAAAAACATGGTCAATTCTAAATTTGAAGACGGGTGGACATGACTCATCCAGAGGGGGATACCAGACAAATTTAATGTTAGTAAAGAATGAGGGAAAGACAAGGGTGTTCTTTACCGATGATGATCACAAGTTACTGAAGATGTTGAAGAGGAAACAGAGAGCGACATGTGAGGTCACGTAGAGTTCATCCACCTTATCATCATTCATGAGGAACACTGCTAGTTATGCTCACTCAACCAAAATTGCTTGTGATAAACATGCTTTTGCCTTTATATTCAACACAAGTTCACGAGAATGGATAGTAAATTCCGGCTCATCTCGACTTGTGACAGGTGTCACTAGTGAGTTCTTGTCCTATACTCACCTATCAGTTCTAGAGAGCATTTAGACCGCTGATGTAACAACACAACTTGTGTTTGGTAACTGTACATTGAGGTGTTCTAATTCTATGATTTTATTTAATGTTTTGCTTGCTCCTTTCTTTTCGGTAAATCTTTATCTATTAGTGCCATTATACTCCAACTAAAATGTGTTTTTTCATTTGATATTCCAATTGTGATCTTTCAAGAGAAGGGGATTAGCCAGAAACTTGAGACTGACACGTTGCATAATGAACTCTGGTATTTAGATAGAGAGGGGATGGACTCAATATTGATATCTATTTTCGTTAGTTTTTCTCTTTTTATTTTAGGAGTCGTCAGCTTGTCGATCATCATATATTTCTCTCATTCGAATAAATCTTCTTTCCGAATCAGATCGGTGATTCGAAGAGTCGCCAGCTTGTCGATCATCGTATACTTCCCTCATTCGAATAAATCTCCCTCCCGAATCAGATCGGTGATTCGAAGAGGAGAGAAACCGAATAAGAACGGGCATGACAAAATGACAAACAAGAGAAAACACAAAACGTGGAGAGCCTACGTGTGGTAAACATCTCAAGGATAGGTTAAGAGTGTTCGCTCAAATAAGATCGGGTGAAAACACCTTAAGCCAATATCCGCGAAAGAATGCCTACGTAAACAACAAAAAACCAGAGAGTCGGGTGTAGATGTCTGTTTGAGGGCCAAGAACACTCCTAATGAGACGTATTCCACTTGGTTAATTACATCTTGGGGGTACCAAAGAATACTCTCGATAAAAGGTGTTTCACTTATATTATCATTAAACTGGGGCAATAGGTACTCAGAAAAATTATTGTGTCGGAAAAATTCTAATGCTTCAAAGCTCACGCTAAGCCATCGGACAGAGAGTGAATCTCTCACATCCCGAATGGTTAGCGGCTCATCGACATACAAAGCCTACATAATAAGCATAAATCATCTTGACGGGGATATCCCAACACGCCAAAGTGCGTCTGCGCCATAAAGACAGATGACAAATCATCGTATCCCAAACGGGCAGCAGCTCATCGGTATCGGGCCGTCAATGTGATATCAATGAAGTTAAGGAGCGACAAGACTCAAAGGGGCTCAACAACAAGAATGTAGAGTGATCCTAAAAAAGTAGATGTAATTGGGTCGGGGTACAACAAACCCGTTATTTACAACGACTATGACCCTAAGTCTACCCGGTTTTGAATGTAGTCGACCAAATACATTCTGAGATCTCCGGTCAGCAATCCGTGAATTGCGTCGTCCACGGGAACCTTAGTAGCCATAATGTCAGAGGATGAAACGTTATCATATGATTAAAAGCTGGAGCTTCAAGAGGTGAGACTTACATCTGCAGTGACAAGGATGCCTTAGAAAAAAAAAGAGAAGGTTCAGTCACAAAGCTGAAAATGCTCCAAACAAAAGGACTTACACCTCGTCTGAGTTGGAGAGCTTTCTAACACTATAGGCACACTAAACAACCACCTATATAAAAAAGGTATGCTGAGCCAGTCAGGTTGGAGAAGCATGTGGGTTTCTCATCGAGACATGCAAATATGAATGTAGTTATGTATAACGGTCTTTAAGTATTGTGGATGCCCAATTAGTATATGCAAAGAAGTAGAATTGTATTTTTAAAAATCTAGAATATTTTAATCCTAAATTTTAATTATCTAGAATAATTTTTTTAGGATTTTTATGTAGAAAAATTAGGAATTTAAGTCCTAATGATCCTATATTGCGTCATGAAATCCCATATTATAGAAAGAAACAAGAAAAAATTGCAGACGCGCAACCATACAGACATGTAGGCATGTGAAAAAAAGTAAAACAAGACAAATATAATAACAGAAGGCCGGCGTCGTTGGGCGGACAACAATTTCAAAAAAGAAAAACGCAGTCAGACTCAACATAGACACGCAACCATAATTGTTTAATTTTGAAAATACGAGACCGAATTGATTTCATATAAATCATAGTTTAAATAAACGAACACAAAATCGTAAGTGATACATCTATCCCGAAGAATAGACATGTTACTAGTGAGACTCGATTAACTAAACTACAAAATTTATGACATCCATATTAGTCTGTGAACCTTTATGTTGACCGATAAATTCCCCACATAATATTAAAAATTAGATAGACTTTATATTACCTGAGTTCTTAAAGCTCCATATAGATGCAAACACATATAGTTAATTACATCTTAAATGACTGAAGTCACTTAAGAGAATTCTCGATGATGATCAGAGATATCTATCTTAATGAATTCAAAGTTTAGGGTTTCCAATGTTGGACATAGAAAAGTCAAGTGGGAAAAGTTGAGAGGGAGGCAAGGTCGGCAATCGGCTTGCCGGTGGCGTCGCTGGCCGAGAGGGAGAAGAGGAGAAGGATGATGCGGGTTTTGCCGACGATTGGAGAGGCTGCCCGCAGAAGGGTGTTAGCGCCTGAGGAGTCGTCGACGAAGAGGGAGGTCTGGTGGCAAGCTTCGGACGTGAAGTGCAGCAAGCTTCGGCTCCTTTTTGCGAGAGAAGCAGGGAGCACAGGTTTGCTGTCGATTGGGACGGCGTGCGACGAGAAGGGAAGTCAGATGACGGTCTTCTCCGACGAAGAGTGAGATGCGGCGAGTCGAGAGGGAGCTCTGTCTCGCGTGCGATAGAATAGGGGGGCGAGGCTGGAATGCGGCTCGAGGAGGAAGCAACAACGATAAGAGGATGAGAGAGAGACAATTAAAAAAGATTATGTTTTTAATATAATAATAATAGTATTATTAAAATAATAATAACACTAATTATTATTTAATTCTCCCGCGTAATTTTAGCACGAACGTGTCATCGTGGTGAAATAAACATTCTTCAAAGGTAAAATCATCGTTCTGGACGCACTCACGCTGTCTTTTAAGTCATCTAGGGTTGTTCGGATCACTTTTTCTGCGATCAGGCACAAAACGGGAGTGACATGGATGCCCTCCCTAGGTAATATCGACGTCCCATACACATTCACATGGTCTGTTTCATCATATGGGGTCATCCGAAGATGCTTGCCGATGGACAGGTCAATTTGAGCCAATTTCTCGCATGACGCGGTGAATAATATTTGTCGACCGGATTGGAGTTTCCGACATGCAAAATGTTGACCGGCCTTCGCCTAAGCGAAAAATAAAGTCTAGTAGAATATTCCTGGCTGCGTTCCCCTCAGCACACGCCGAAAAGTTCTGGTTGGGAGTTTGAACTACCAGATGTTACAGACGAATCGTCGACTACCCCTAGTTCCATCATGTCATTAGGCCCATTAAAGAATTAATCAAATAATGAGATTTGAAGCTCATTAATTATTTCATTTTCTCATCAAACATGAGAAAATGCCAATTTGAGAATTGGACCAGTTTTCATATTCGCAACAAATCTCATATTTGGAGACTGGTACACTGACTGCATCATTCATCAGCTGCATTTCCATTTTCTTAAGACGTGATATCAAGTAGTGGTGTTGAATCATATTTTGGAAAATTTCATAAAGTATTTTGTGGGAACGAATATTAAACAGTGAGATTTGATTTTTCCTCTGGCTGAGTTTGTCTACATGTTACTAGTTAATCTGCATGTCATATTCCTTTTGATATTATATACGAGCGAAACCCTCTTGCATCATTAGAGTTGGTTTCTATTCTTCCCACAACTATCCTTATTATTGATGTAGAGGCAGGGTTAGAGAGATTCAAATTTTATATGGGAACACGACATACCATAAACAGTTTAACAGGTTCAGGAAGGCTATGATCTTCAATGGAGGAGATTTGATGTGGAATCGATTGAAGAAAGAAAGATTTTCTGAAGCCTTTTCTTGTAAATTCAAACTTAAAGATGACAACCCATTCAAGCTTGTTAAGAAAATCAATGACATTGCATATAAAATTGNCAGGAAGGCTATGATCTTCAATGGAGGAGATTTGATGTGGAATCGATTGAAGAAAGAAAGATTTTCTGAAGCTTTCTCTTGTAAATTCAAACTTAAAGATGACAACCCATTCAAGCTTGTTGAGAAAATTAATGACATTGTATATAAAATTAATTTTTCAGGGGATCACAACATTTTTTTCTACCTTCAGTGCTCCTTGTCGGTTGAAATAAACGTTGCAAAGTCTTTTTTTAGGATTTAATTTAATATATATATATATATATATATATATATATATATATATATATATATATATATATATATATATATATATATATATATATATATA
>JXCR01135802.1:0-17640 GCA_002079205.1 Phalaenopsis hybrid cultivar | reverse complement strand
ATATATATATATATATATATATGATTATAACTTTATGAAATAGTATTTTTTAATTTTGAAAAATAATGTTTCAATTTAATTTATATATGACTATAATTTTGGAAAAAATAATATTATTTTAATTTAAAAAAATGAGACCGCATGAACCTCTCATATTTGATAGTTTAGATGGTTGAGCACGATACCACAAATAGTACACTATTTTGAAGGATAAACATACATTTATTAGTAGGCTTAAACATATAAACTAAGAAATATGTGATGTCCGTTTGGTCTGCGAAACCCTTTTTTTATAAACTGACAAGTTCTTCTATATAATACAGGAGATTAAATAGAGTTTATTAAGCTGGGTTCTTAAGTTCTCTATAGAGGCAAGTCCTTGTAGTTAATTACATCTTAGACAATCGAAACCACCTAAGAAGACTCGATTAAGATCAGTGATTTTTTCTTCAAGATTTTAAAGTTTAGGTTTCCAAGGTTAAATGTGAGGAAAATAAATGAGAATGATTCAANAATAATGTTTCAATTTAATTTATATATTACTATAATTTTGGAAAAAAATAATATTATTTTAATTAAAAAAAAATGAGACCGCATGAACCTTTCATATTTAATAGTTTAGATGGTTGATCACGATACCACAAATAGTACACTATCTTGAAGGATAAACATACATTTGTTAGTAGGCTTAACCATCTAAACTAAGAAATTTGTGATGTCCGTTTGGTCTGCGAAACCTTTTTTTTATAAGCCGACAAGTTCCCCTATATAATACGGGAGATTAAATAGTTTATTAAGCTGGGTTCTTAACTTCTCTATAGAGGCAAGTCCCTGTAGTTAATTACATCTTAGACAATCGAAATCACCTAAGAAGACTCTCGATTAAGATCAGTGATTTTTTCATCAAGATTTTAAAGTTTAGGTTTCCAAGATTAAATCTGAGGAAATTAAATGGGAATGACTCAAAATAGAAACAATTATTTTCAGTAGTCANGGGGGGGGGGGGGGGACCAGCGGCTTCCCAACTATCCTACGATTGGACCTTAACTCTGAAGAGACGTCCTACATCTCGTTATCGTGGTCTTGATCACCACTCTTCGTTCGCTTGCTTCCACGCTCTGCTTCTTGGAAAAACTACTCTAAGCTCCTTAACATAACGATTATAGNGGGGGGGGGGGGGGGGACCCCGGTGACTTCCCAACTATCCTACGATTGGACCTTAACTCCGAAGAGACGTCCTACATCTCTTTATCGTGGTCTCGATCACCACTCTTCGTCCGCTTGCTTCCACGCTCTGCTTCTCGGAAAAACTACTCTAAGCTCCTTAACATAGCGATTATAGGTTCAGGGTTGTGGTGTGTATAAATATGTGAATATTGACTCAGTGGCTCGCTATAGGGTGTCTCCTGAACCGGGTGTCCTCTATCTTAAAAGGTCTCTACAAGTCTATAGAAGCAACATGATTAAAAGGGAAACATGCCATGAAACGCAGTAAACAATAAACAGTAACATCACAAGCATGAACTGTATGTATATGTAGTAAAGTGTGTAGTAAAGAAAGTGAAATGCTGTAAACATAAAACAAACTTGTATTCCTGACGAGTCGTTTGGTCCAGTAAATGGGGTTAGTGTCGCCGGTACAAGTAAACAGTATAATGAAAAGAATTTAAGAAACGTGTAAGCATGAATTTATATAAACAAGAATGAATAGCAAACATCACCTGAAAAACTCGAGAAAAACGACAAATGACTCATGGTAAGTCTTAGAAAATCATCTAAAACACGAGAAAAATCCGGAGGAAATCACGAATGATCTACAAAGATCCTAATGAAACCGTAAGAAACACATGAAAAATCCGAGTAAAGAAAGAGAACCGTAAGCATTCGGGTCGGGGTTGACTCGAATTTAGGTATTCTCGAGGGACTTCGAAGGCAACTATTAGTCACCCGTATGTATAGAATCCGACGTTAAACTAGAAGTGTTTCCTACAATACCAACTTAGGAGAGTACTCCTTAGTCCTATACTGGTGATTGACAAGTGAACAATCGAATTATATTACTTAAAATTTATATTTTGGCATGCTTATAAGTTTCATGCATATAAGAGAAAGCAATATCTATTTGGTTAGTTAAAATACTTTTGTAGATATCGTATCTGTTCTTATTATTTTTATAAAATTTGATTGTCCTCAAGTCGATCGCACAATCGGGCTAGGACCGCCAACAACCTAAGAAGGCAAGAGTGCCCTGTTAGTCTGGTGTCGGTGAATAATATTGTCATCCTACATTTCACCGAGTCCCTGGATCAGGTCCCGATGACGAAGGATGAAACATTATTTCGCTCTACCACTGAATGTCTTTAACATTAAGATTTGAAACTCCAAAAAAGACTGTCCAATTTATAACCTTGCTTAATGGTTCATATATAGTCGCAATTATATATGCTCGCTTATGTTTCAGACATAAATACCTAAAACGAACCAAGAAATTAGGAAAGTGAACCGAAAAGAAAGAAATGAAAAAAAGGAAGACCAACCTGCCTCCAAAACCAGTTTAAGAAGGAAGTCAAAATGTAAGAGGGTTAGCTTCAAACATTCACTCAATGGAACTCCTCGAATAAACAACAAAATGTGGCACACCTATCAATGCTAGCTCCCTCTTTCCAAGTTACCGGTATAACAATCCAAAGAGAAACATATCGAAGCGCCCCAATTGCTAGCCCAAAATACCCCCAAAATACATATGATAGAGGATTCCAAGTTGCTCGCAAAATTTTCTCAACAAATACCAAAAGAATTCTTTTTTTTTCTTTTTATTGCAATCAATTCATTCCAAAGAATTGGGCCTTGGAGTTCTGTCCAAACCTCTAGCAAATCAGTCCTCGAAAAGGGGCACTCGAATTCTTCCAAGTAACAAAGATTAAAGTATTCAATTCTATCCCGGACCAGCAGGAATACCGAATAGGGTTCACTGGGAATAAATCCCAAAAATGATTAAAAGGAAGCTCCAACAGCCCTGATGAAGAATAAACCCAACGCAACACAAAAGAACACCATGTGGCAGGTTACAAGTGAGGGCAACAGGGGAAATCAACCAAAACCAACACGGGGAGAGCCCAACTAATAGGTTTCATGCATAGGTAGCAAGGGAGAACAATCCCAAAGCAACCAGAGAATGCCCAAACTGCAGATTTCAGGTAGGGGCAGCTGAGGGAACCACCAAAATCAACACAAAGAATGCCCAAACTGCAGATTTCAGATGGGGACAGCAGGGGATCATTCAAAACCAACACCAGGAGAGCCCAATCAATGGGTTTCGGGTAAGGACAGCAAAGCAATAGCCCATGCCAACATATGGAGGCCATAATAAGGCCCTCGAATAGATCCAACAGGGGAAAACAATCCAAACTAACGCAGGAAAACACCAGCCAGGGTCTTGAATAGAGCTGTCAAATAGTGGCAGCAAAAGGGAACACCAAAATCGACTCAACAAATGCACAAACTGCAGGTTTCAGGTAAGGGAAGCGAAAGGAAACAATCCACACCCACAAAAGAAACCCATACTGCAGATTTTAGGTAGGAGCAGCTAAAGGCACTACCAGAAGCAGCTAATCTCAGGTAGTGACAACAACAGGAAACAACCCACACTCACCAAGAGAAACCCATACAATAGATTTCAGGCAGGAGCAGCTAAAGACACTACCAAAACCGGCAGAATAGAGCCCAAAACAACTAATCTCGAATAAGGGCAGCAAGGCAACAACCCACACCAGCACAGGAACCCAAATAGGCTCTCGAATCGAGCTAGCAACAGAGAAGAAACACAATAAAACTTCAGAAGCTCCAAAGCAACAGTGGCCTCAAGCAAGCAAACAAGAATTTAAATGTAGCAAGTATATGAGTATCTCATCCCCCAATTGGCCAAAAGGAAAAGAATCCTTCAGGAAAACATAAATCCTGCCGACGAAGAGATTAAGGGGTATTAATCCTGAAGTAATCCAATCCACACGGATCATGTAACCCTCATTAAAAAAAGCTTTAGGAAGATACAAGGTCAAACTTCTTTCTCTCTTTTTTTTAAATAGATGCAGATCTTCAGGACCAAGCAAGAGAATCCAAGTGACCGAGCAACCACGCGAGAAAATAAGTACCCAAACAGAATTATTGAGCATCCCAACAAAATATCAGGAAGACAATGAGGAAACCAAAAAATCAAGTGATAAAGTCGAGCGAGCATGCAAGAAAGCAACTTGTTAACTATTTTGGCTCCACCGCCACTTTAATAGAATTTAACACAATCAGAAAATCCCGACAAACAAGATATACTCTTGCTTAGCAACATTTCCAAGTTTCAAGAGTTGTAGTGATACCTGGATGCTTCCCTTTGTAAGAAAAACACAGCCAAAGAAAGGCTAATCAGATGTGAACATCTCGCAATAGTATTACCATAACTGCCCAAAGAAGCCCAAATGATCGAATGGAAGAACGCAAGCCAGCAGAGACCAACAGCGTCCAAAATTTCAACAACCTAATCTCCACCCTCAAAGGGAATTTTTATAGCTAGGAGGTAGGGAGAAGACCTATCGGGGGTGAACCAAACACAAATAGTGGGCCAAAAAATCGCAGCCAAGGGGACAAGGGAGAATGCTTCGGGTAGAAAGGGAGTTACCAGCTTAACGCTTCGAGGGACAATCTCGCATAGTCAACTTGCCAAAGGAGGAAGTTCGGGCTAACAAAAGCTTGTCGTCTTGAGGAACGAAGCAAACACATGCTTTGGGAAGAGGCATTTCGAGCAGAGTGTGTCGGGCGAGGCCAAGGAGACATCTCTTCGTCATGTGAAGGAGAGTGAGTTCGGGTCGAGGGAGGGAGATCGGATAGGGTTTCGCTCGGGTCAAGGCATCACCAAGAGGAGCAGGCCTCGATCGTACCGAGAGGAAGAGGAGGCGGGCGTGCGAATTAGGGATTTAGGAGAGCAATCCTTATATATATATATATATATATAATATTTAAAATCTAAAATCCTTTGTATTGTGCATTTCCGCTTGTACACGAGGCCACATCAAAATGGGTGTCCTCCCTGGCTAAATTCGACGTCCTAGACGCACCAGCGCGGTCTGTTTCGTCATCCTGGGTCGTCCGAAAACGTGTGAAATTCAAATTTTCACAAAATTCTCGCGTGTGATCGATTGTTCCAACAATTGATTCAAGTTTGATCAATCACGAAGCATTTTACAGGTGCAGGTGATGTGAATTTTCATAATTATGTGCATCAAATGCGTGAATTATGGTATTCGTGTATCGTGAGTGTGCGTGAATTATGATATTCGTGTATCGTGAGTGTGCGCGGACGACTTNCTTAATATCAAGTTAAGTCACCACATTCATTCTAAGCATGAGAAATATGATAACTTTTTCCAACATGTATTTCTAGAGGAGCAAATATGCATTTCAAACTATCAATATATTCCCAAACACATTTTTTTAAGCAAAGAAAATAATAGAGGCAGCCCGTATATGCTTCATTTCTCATTAACCCTAGCAAGAATCCATGCTCAAATCTCAAAACAAGCCTAGATTTTTTACCTCCACATGCTCTTAAGGTGAATATCTCAAAATACATGAAAGCAAGTTAGACTAGCATGCTGAATATCTTAAAATACATGAAAGCAAGTTAGACTAGCATGTTGTACCATCCAAAGGAAACCATTCCCAGCAGCCTGACCGAGAGAAATCATAAGCAAAGCACTGAGGAAGGGGAGAAGAGATACCTTTCCAATGTAAATGTAAATCACTGCACTGTAAAATAAACTCAAGAAGATGCTCCCACAGAAATCTCTCCCTCCTAAAGTCTTCCAACAGTAAAGCTCTCTACTTCCCCTCTCCTTAGGAAATTTTCAACAACCCCAAAACCCAAAAGAAACTATATTCATAGCAGTTAAGAGAGGGGGAAAGAATGAAGCCAATCAAAACCCTCTTCGGTACTCGAATCGGGTCAAGGAAGAAGAAGAACGCCTTCCCTGCTTACAGAAGGCAAGGCAACCGAAGTACCCAGGACCAAGTGACGAGCCGAGTGGCAGCGAGAGAGGCATCGGGAATAAGAGAAAGTTGCCACTCAAGTGTTTCAGGGAGCAAGTTCCTCAGAGTCAAACTACCAAGAAAGGAAAATCACAGCTCGTGGAGGTTGGTGCGGCTTCGGGAAGGAGGGTCGCGGGCAGAAAGTGTCGGGCAAGGACGAATGAGAGGTCAACTCTCTCTCACGTGGAGGAGAAGGGCTCGGTCGGCTTGGCTAGGGCTCGAGATCGAGAAAGGGGAGAGTGGGACACACGAACGGGAGAGAGAAATGGAGGCAGAGCTCGGGTGCGTGAGTTTAGGGATTTAGGCTAAAAGGNTATATATATATATATATATATATATATATATATATATATATATATATATATATATATATATACATATTATAATATTTGAAATCTAAAATCCTTTGTATTGCGCATTTCCGCTCGTACACGAGGCCACATCAAAATGGGTGTTCTCCCTAGCTAAATTCGACGTCCCAGACGCACCTGCACGAATTTTCATAAATACGTGCATCGAATGCGTGAATTATGGTATTCGTATATCGTGAGTGTGCGCAAACGACTTGAATGGTTTCCTAAGGCTTTAGATCCTATGAGTACTCGACTTGAGTTTCGTCACGCTGTTTTTAATCGACTCAACCAAACGTCGAGGATTTAGAATCAACCATATGAAATTGCAAGGAGTCAAGAAGTGGCTCGAATATCTAGTTGGTGCGGGTCTCAGACTAGTCCTCTAAGAGAGTCCAACAAGAAGTCCTAAGTCTAGACCCTAGGCTCTAAGAAGAAGAAGAGATTTCACCAAAAATTACATCGACACTCCTATGCAATGTCTTATTATGCATACAAGATTGATTTCTCGGGGGATTACAACATTTTTGCTACCATCAATGTTGCCTATCTTTCATTGTACTATGATGATCTAGATGTTTCCAGTAAAGAAGACAAGGCTCTGCCTACCTTGGGAGAATTCTTTTCCTTCGCTTTCGTCATAGATGGATGCATAAACCATCAAAGTGGGTCTTTGATTTGTGTTGTTGTAGCACATGCTAGGCCTTCCAACCACTAGGGGTTGATCCTTCCCCCATGTGTGTTTCATTCCTCATCTAGCATTGGGATTAGGCTAATTTTCTTGTGAATGATATCTTTATTTATTCAGATCAATTTAGGCAGCTTTTTATTTTGTTCTGTGCTAGTTTGAAATTTCTCTTCACTTTTCTCCCATTGGGAGTGCTGCCCTCCTTTTATTTGCTCCTCTCTGACTTTGCTGTCGATTTGTCCATTGCTGTCCTTGCTCAGGACAGCAACTGTTCCTTTCCTTTTCATTTCTGTCCCTTTGACGAATCACATATTCTCCCCTCCTCATCCTATGACTTCCCAACATTTTTCTGATCTTCGTGCACCTTCTAGCAACCCCTAGAACAGTCTCACTGACACTTGCGTGCAGGTAATGCTGTAATAGTCTGCGAAGTGCTGGCGCATCTGGCACTGTTACTGAATTTAACTTTGGCCTGGCGGGAGCTGGTTTAATTAGAAGTAGGTGAGCTGTTGGGCTTGATCGCACAAGCAGTAATTGAGGAGCTAATTTTAGGATTTTTGCAAAATACTTTACATGGTTTTGCCTCAAAAATATGCTTTGCTAAAAGTTTGTCATAAAATGTGTGTTCTTGGATACCGTTCATAGAAAACCATGTGCTTTTTGGCCCTTTTCATCTCAAGTTGGGTAGTTTTATTGATTTTGTTCTTTCTTATACATCTTATTTAACTGACTTTTTCCTATGGCGTGTTTTTGTTTTCACTACAGATCATGGTTATGTTGACATATTCTGATACTTGCTTTTTTTATAAGTAAGAATGTCATGTGTCTGGATTTTTTTCTCATCTTTATTTGTCACAGGAGGGATATAAAAATTGTGATAATAAATTTGCCAGTCTTTTTTTTATGTTTATGCATTGAAAGATTGCTTTCTGGGCTGTGAGTAGAGCAGCATGAATGCTATCTGTGTTGTTGTTTTGGAAGCTGAATTTTTTTTTTGTTTGTTTGCATCAGTTGGTTAGACCATGATCTTTTGTGAATATAAAGTTCCACTTTCAGTATTCTCCTTTTACTAGGTGGTACTGGCGCCTTATAATGTTTTTTGGGCGTCACGGTAGTGTTTATGCTGTGGTTATTGTCCACCATATTTTTTTGCTGGATGTTATGTAGAAGTCCACATACTGATGCATAATTATTATTTCAATGCTTACCTGTCTGATAATTTTGTGCATGAAGTGCTTTTAATGGAAATAATTGAAGAAATGCAAGTTGTTGCTAATTGAAGCATTGGAATGGGTCTGAAACATGTATAACTTGTCTAGGACCGTATTTATGAGAAGATCAACACCTTATAATAATGGGATTCTGGACAAAAGGTCTTTCGCCTGTCTAATCAATCACAATAGTCTTCCATAATGCATTATATCTACAAATATCACTGTTTAAGAGGGAGAGAAAGAAGAATGAATTTAAATACTATCTGGAAAGTTGATTGTCAAAATAAATGAATCTTCATTTGGGTATTCCTTGTGGTTTCTGCCTTTATTGATGGAAAATGCCCATTTTCCTGATACATGATATCATATGCTTTGGTGGCAGAGCAGGGACAATATGCCGTCTCACTGCTCACCATCTCTCCCTGACCAATTCCTTTGTCTCATTTAAGCATTTCGTTTCTGTTAATATTTTGGCAAATAATATACCGGTTTCCGAAGTTATGCTTTCAATCAGGCATCCTCATTCTGTAGTTTCTGTTCATGTTTCTCAAAATTAATGTGGGATTGTAAAAAATAAATCTTCCAACAAATACATACTTTTTTTAAGAAATATATTATGAAAACTCTCTCTATGTTGACTCCATGCTTTGCCACAATTTTGCTAGGCTTTAAAAACTTAAAGGCTTTATTTATCTGCTAGCCAGTGCTTTATGATTGGTTTATATTGCAGGAATGAAGACCATAATTTGGAGCATCACCAATGCTCATCTACCTCGTCCTCAAGTTCAGGTGAGTTGTACACAATGATTGGAAGTAGCCATTTTTATTATGTATGTAAAACTCATTTTTCATATTTTATTTCATCAGGTCTCACCTGCACAGGGGACACTTCCGCAAGTGCAAACCTCACCATCTTCTAATTCCTCGCTTCCACAAGGATTTAAAGGCATGAGAGAAGATGAGGTTTAAGCTAAGTTGGTTTATCATTATTTTATCTTTTCAATTTTTTCTGTTCATCTGAATTCAATTTTGTTAGGTTCGAAAAGCATCTGGTATTTTGAAGAGTGGTGTGCACTGCTTGGCTCTTTTTAAAGAGAAGGAGGAGGAAAGGGAAATGCTACAATGTTTTTCACAGGCTTTAGCTATAATGGAAGCTCGGGACCTTATGGATATGTTTTCATTGCGAATGCCTGAACTCTTTGACTGCATGGTCACTAACATACAACTTCTACATGTATTTGCCAATCTAATCCAAAATCCCAAAGTCCTCCGGCCATTGGCAGATGTTTTGGTGAATTATCTTGTTAGTAATAAACTTGATGCTCTGAAGCATCCAGATTCCCCTGCTGGGAAACTTGTTTTGCAACTTTTTCGATATTTATTTGTATCTGTTGCTAAGTCACCAGCAGAATGTGAGCGCATGCTGCAGCCTCACATTCCTTCTATATTTGAGATTTGCATGAAGAATGCTATTGAAGTTGAAAAGCCACTTGGTTATATGCACCTTCTTCGAAGTATGTTCAGATCACTAAATGGTGGAAAGTTTGATACACTGTTGCGAGATCTGATGCAATATCTGCAACCATGCCTCAATATGCTGCTAGCTATGATTGAGGGACCCAGTGGTGAAGACATGAGGGACCTTGTATTGGAGCTTTGCCTAACCTTGCCTGCTCGTTTAAGCTCATTGCTTCCACACCTTCCTCGTCTTATGAAGTCTCTTGTTCTTGCACTGAAAGGCAGTGATGACCTGGTGAGTTTGGGACTCCGGACGTTGGAATTCTGGATCGACAGTTTGAATCCTGACTTCTTGGAGCCTAGTATGTCAAGTGTTATGTCTGATGTTATACTTGCTTTATGGTCCCACTTAAGACCTCTTCCATACCCATGGGGAACAAAAGCTTTGCAACTACTCGGAAAGTTAGGTGGACGAAACAGACGATTCCTCAAGGATCCACTAATGCTTGAGTGCAAAGAGAATCCAGAGCATGGCCTTCGTCTTATACTAACATTTGAACCTTCAACACCATTTTTAGTACCTCTTGATAGGTGCATCTACCTTGCTGTAGCTGCAGTTATGCGTAATGATAGTGGAATGGATTCTTTTTACAGAAGACAGGCGCTTATGTTTCTTAGGGTATGCTTGGTGTCTCTGTTAAATCTTCGGGGTAACGTAATGGTTGAAGGTGTCACTCCTACCCTTCTAGCAACATTATTAGTTTCTTCGGTGGATCCTTCGTTGCGGCATACAGATACTTCAGATATGAAGGTTAATATAATTCTTTATTGTTTTATCCACCCTTTCTTCCTATCATTAACACAAGTGTAATTTTCCACCCCTAACCCATCCCCACTCTTTGGCACAGCTCTCATTTCAGCTGCATTTACGGTGTTGCCGTTGTCTTTATTTTCAAACCATGGTATTGTGCTATAAATTAAGTGAATTATGCATTTTCATTTTATTCAAGTGCATTCGTGCATGCAGGATAAGTTTGTGCAGGCTGGTACTTATTATGCATGTGTGTTTGTCTGGGTGCTTGTGCCGTGCTTTTGTGTTTTCAAAACTGTGATGATGTTTTCTGTGTTTAATTTGGTCTTTGATACTAGTATTGATGATTTTTACATCGTTTTACAAAGCTTATGTTTGGTCTGTAAAAGTTGCAACATAATATTTTAATGAAACTAATGTTTTTTTTCCATTTTTTTGCATTTGCATTTTGCCTGTCTTTGTTTGCTTATGGCATTTGTTATCAGGTTGATTTGGGAGTTAAGACGAAGACTCAGCTTATGGCTGAGAAATCTGTTTTTAAAACGCTCATTATGACCACCATTGCTGCGAGTGCAGACCCTGAACTCCAAGATTTGAATGATGAATTTGTTGTCAATATTTGCCGCCACTTTGCTATGCTTTTTCATGTTGACTATCCTGTCAATTCTTCTGTCACAGTTGGACAGCAGATCAGTTCCATGATTTCAACAACTGTCAATATAAATTCCAGATCAAGAAATAGTAATTCCAGTTTAAAGGAATTGGATCCACTTATTTTTTTGGATGCACTGGTGGAAGTTCTTGCTGATGAAAATAGGTTGCATGCCAAGGCTGCTCTTAAAGTTTTGAATATCTTTGCTGAAACACTTCTTTTCCTTGCCCGAGCAAAACATGCAGGTCTGCCATGTTCTAGGAGCGGTCCTGCCACTCCAATGATGGTATCCAGTCCATCTTTGAACCCAGTTTATTCACCGCCCCCAGGTGTCAGAATCCCTGTTTTTGAACAGCTGTTGCCTCGCCTATTGCACTGTTGCTATGGAAGTACTTGGCAAGCTCAAATGGGTGGTGTCATGGGTCTTGGTGCTTTAGTAGGCAAAGTTTCTGTTGAGACTTTATGCATATTCCAAGTGAGGATAGTTCGTGGCCTCGTTTGTGTACTTAAGAGGTTGCCACTGCATGCTAATAAAGAGCAGGAAGAGACGAGTCAGGTGCTTACACAGGTCCTCCGTGTTGTCAACAATGTTGATGAAGCAAACAATGAGCCTCGCAAGCAGAGTTTTCATGGAGTTATTGATTTTTTTTCTTGTGAACTTTTCAATCCTAATGCATCTATTGCTGTGAGGAGAACAGTGCAGTCATGTTTAGCTCTTTTGGCTAGTAGGACTGGCAGTGAGGTCTCTGAGTTGCTTGAGCCTCTTTATCCCCCTTTACTTCAGCCATTGATAATGAGGCCGTTGCGGTCTAAAAACATAGAACAGCAGGTATGCAAGATAAAGGTAATATAATTTTGGGCAAGCATATATATTTTTTTATTGGAATACAACTTTTCTACTTATTGCACACAGGTTGGGACAGTTACAGCTTTGAATTTTTGTCTTGCCTTGAGACCGCCTCTACTTAAGCTGACTCCTGAGCTTGTCAATTTCTTACAAGATGCTCTGCAAATTGCTGAAGCTGATGAAACTGTATGGGTTGCAAAGCTTATGAACCCAAAAGTAGTTTCCACATTAAACAAGCTTCGTACTGCATGCATTGAGCTACTTTGCACTGCTATGGCTTGGACGGATCTCAAAACACCAAACCACGCTGAACTTCGTGCAAAGATCATATCAATGTTTTTCAAGTCTCTAACTTGTCGTACACCAGAAATTGTTGCTGTTGCAAAAGAAGGGCTTCGTCAGGTCCTTGCACATTTTTCCTTCATTTATTGTCTTACATTCAATGATAACAAATCTGCAGTTCAATTACATACATGAGCTGCTGCAATATAATTAATGTATATTTATCCCACTTAAAAATGTGTATATCTATTTTGGATCATCATATATATAGTTATGCAATACATACAGGTAATCCAGCAACAGAAGATGCCAAAAGATCTTTTGCAGAGCAGTCTAAGGCCTATTTTGGTTAACTTGGCACATACCAGATCACTTACCATGCCTTTACTCCAAGGATTGGCTCGTTTGCTTGAGCTTCTATCAAACTGGTTCAATGTCACTTTGGGCGTTAAGCTATTGGATCATTTGAAAAAATGGTTAGAACCTGAAAAGCTGGCACAAACTCAGAAGTCTTGGAAAGCTGGAGATGAACCAAAGGTTGCTGCAGCCATGATTGATCTTTTTCATCTACTCCCCCCAGCTGCTGGGAAGTTTCTTGATGATATTGTCACAATAGTAATTGACTTGGAGGGAGCACTTCCCCAGGGGCAGTTTTATAGTGAAATTAACAGTCCATATCGAATTCCGCTGGCAAAGTTTTTGAATCGTTATGCATCAGATGCTGTAGATTACTTTCTCGCACGATTAGATCGCCCAAAATATTTTAGGAGGTAAGCATCTGGCATTACATAGGAAATAGTAAACACCAGAAGATGAACTGCTAATGATCGACATTCTTTGATTCTTTCAGATTCATGTATATAATTTGTTCAGATGCCGGCCAACCCTTAAGAGAAGAACTGGCAAGGTCACCACAAAAAATAATCTCCAATGCTTTTACACAATTTTCTTCACCAATGGATGGATCTTCTAGTCAAAATTGTTCTATGACTGAAGAAGGCTTTAATAATCCCATATCAGATAGTTTTTCTACTTCATCAACACACTTGGGAGCAATCTCTGATAGCTATTTTCATGGACTTTATATTATCTCAACTTTGGTTAAACTGATGCCGTTTTGGCTTTATACCAACAGAATTGTGTTTGAAACTTTACTGCGCGCTTGGAAGTCACCAGCTAGGGTTGCAAGGTTACAGAATGAGCAGGAACTAAGTTTACTTGAGGTAAGTCTAGCAGTACATGTAATTTTTCTGTGTTTTTGCATTGCTTATGAACTTTTAAATGTGATTTCTTTAACTGCAAAGTACTATTTTTATATTTTTCTCGGAATTAGCTATTCAAATTGAAAACTATTGAGGACCACCTTATCATTGTTTAAAGTGAAGGCTTTTTAGAAATGGTTTTGCTGTTCCTGTTTGGGGATATGCAGTTGAGTGTAATTCCTTTTAAGATTATTGACGAATGATCCGTCATATTATCAACTAATTTATCTTTTCTTAAATAAGCAGGTCAAGGAAAGTAAATGGCTTGTCAAATGCTTTCTTAATTATTTGAGGCATGATGAGTCCGAAGTTGGAGCTCTGTTTGAAATGCTTTCAATTTTCTTATTCCATAGTCGCATAGACTACACTTTCCTAAAGGAATTCTATATTATCGAGGTATGTTTACTTTCATAAATTTTATAATGACATCTTTTACAATGCTTCCTTTTAATTTTATCCTTTTTCTTCGGTTTTCTCTATCAACATTTGCTTGCATAAGGAATTTATTGATAGTGTTGGGCTTCAGGTTGCTGAAGGATATGCTCCAAGCTTAAAGAAAGTCATTCTTTTGCATTTCCTGAATGTTTTCCAGTCAAAACTATATGGGCAAGATCACTTGGTCATTGCCTTGCAGATTTTGATTCTTCCCATGTTAGCACATACATTTCAAAATGAACAAAGCTGGGAAGTTGTCGACGCTGCTGTAATTAAAACAATTGTTGAAAAACTTCTTGATCCTCCTGAAGAGGTGGTGTTTTTATAATGTTTTGCTGCTTTTACATATTGTGACTATAAAACTTTCGTTATCATTAAAATCACTTTTTGTTGAATAAAAAATGCAAATATTGGCTTCCATTGTAGGTTAGTGCGGAATATGATGAACCTTTGAGGATTGAACTTCTACAGCTCGCTACGTTACTTTTGAAATATCTACAAGGTGATCTTGTACATCACCGTAAGGAGCTCATAAAATTCGGCTGGAACCATCTGAAGCGTGAAGATAATTCTAGTAAACAATGGGCTTTCGTAAATGTTTGCCACTTTTTGGAGGCTTATCAAGCTCCTGAGAAAATTATTCTTCAGGTACTCCTCATCGACTGATCAAATCGATTCATCATGAATGCATGTAAGATTGGCTTGCTATATATTTAAAGCAATTTGGATGTATTTTTGTTGTTTTGATGCGATCTATCCTGTTGTGAAAAACAAGATACTGTTGTAAAATATTTTGAAGACTGTAACGACCTTGAAGAAACTGTTTTCTTCCATATGCTTTCTTTTCTTTTGAATTATGGATAACTTGAATTCCATGATTTTGTATCTCTAGTTTTGTTTTAGCTCATTTGTTTGTGTCATTCAATGGCTTCTATTATTTTCTCTGTTGGTGTAATTCTTTTCAAGCCATCATCTTACTTTATCATGTACACCTTTCAACAACCATTAGTCAATAACATTCACATATTTTGTCTCTTTATCCATGCGGAAATTGTTTGAGTTTTCATTTGAGACTTAATACTTTATAGTTTTGAGGCAATCATCTTGTCATGGGTGTGAGATCATTCTGGACATATTGATTATTCATTGTTGACCATGCCAAGACGGACACTTTAAGCCATTGTTTATTGTCTAAAAGACTTGAATCTTGACCAGGTTTTTAGTTTATAGTTCATCTAGCATTTGTCATGACTTCTTATTTTCCCTAACCATCCCTAATCATTGAACTTGTTGATTTTTCTTCAACAAACTCCCATCATGACTTTATCTGTTTCTCTAGTGTTGACCTCGCTTTCGGTCGAGGTGCAGTTTTCCCCTCCTTAGTAGCATAGGATCTAACCGTAAGACCTTTCTGTCGACTACTCCTAGAAAACTAGTGAAGGAGCCCTCCCTGTTAGCAATTCTGAACTTCTCTTCGCTCGACTTGACGTTTCATATAGTAGTCTTGACCGCTATTGCTTAGCAGGTAAGGCTACTCTGAAGGAACTCAGGGAGTATTCCTATAGGACTGTCCGCCTTAGGATTGACTATACTCGTTGATTTGGTGTCGCCGCGCTTTTTGCCGTCCTATTTAGGGTCTGTTTGGCGCAGCTGCAGCTTCTCAGCTTTTCAGCTGTAGCTGCGCTGTCCCAGGAAGCTGCTGCGGGGAAGCAGCTGTGGAAAAGCTGACCGTCTGTTTGGTGCAGCTGTGTGAAACCAGCTGTCGGGCACCTGTTTAAGAAAAAAAGACCATACTACCCCTGGTTGGTAAAACTGTTTAAAAGAATATAACAATCATTTTTTTGAAACTTCAGTAAGCTACCAAAGTGCTAACAACTTCTGTTTAAGAATAAGAACACATATGCTAATCTTCTGTATTTACATATCTAACACATAAACTTTGATGTTTTACTAATATTTGCATATTATTTTGGTGGTCTTACGAAAGAATTGAGTCGCATAAAATTAATGAAGTTAAATGTAAATATGTAATGTATAATGAAAATATATGAGGAATAAAATTAATATGTAAATATGTGAAATTAATTATGGTTAAGGAATAAAATTGAAGTGTTAGACATGTAATGTATAATGAAACCGATCATCGTTGTCAGGTGATATAAAAGCAAAACAGTTATGATTATTACATCAGAATGAAACAAACATTTTAAATAACGAAATTGACATGTAAAAAAGGACACCAAACAATTTACGTGGTTCGGTCAAACTGACCTACATCCACGAGGAAGCAAGCGAACATTTTATTATGGCAATGAAGAAGAAAATACATAGATTTGAATAAAAAAATTACTCCTTCCAATAACCAATTGATGGAAGGAGTTAAGAAAAATGTTGTGGCATTTGCAAACAGCTCACCCAATTTTGCCACATACACATTAACAAATGAAAAAATAATCAACACTGCATTAACAGTACAACCAGAAGAGGAAGAGGGAGTTCAGCCACAATTTTTTGAAGCTCATGTTCGAGTAACTGGCATATCTCACAATTCATGAAGTATCCAACTAGCATGTATCAACATTTTGATCACTTTAGCTACAGATTGCAGTAATGTTTTAGCAAAAGTAATACAGATCAATTGAAGCACAATCTAAGAACAAAAGGATTATGTGGCTCAGCATCAATTGAAGCATAGATCACCATCGAAGCCTTTTATTGCAAGTCCTCGTGGGATTATTCTGCATACTGAGATTCAACCCCATAAACACTTCGTTTCAAAAAAATGTAACGAAAATATTATAAATAAATTTGCAAAGATAAAGCAAGACAATCTAATTGTAAAGATTCAACTCGTATCTTTTACATGCTGTCATTCCAATTATGTTTTTACATGAGAAATGAGAAGGATTATCTCATTGCGTTGAAGTTATAAAATGATAAATTTAAGAAAGTTTTACATACATACCACTCAATTTCTATGAATTTACAAATCTAACACCTGATATATAAATACAAAGGAATTGGGTTGTAGGCATTCCTACTGAACTGGGAGATACGTGAGTGGTTTGCCATTTCAAAAAATATAACGTTGCAGATTTGTGAGAGGTTGAAATGAATGTACTTCAAAAACTTTGTTTGGCAATGAAGCAGAATATAATAACAGGTTTCCTTGAAAAGAGTTATCAAGAAATATGAAAATTGAATGAATTTTTGTAATTGTTGGGAAATATAGTTTATATGCCACGCTTGCAATTCGTACAATCAGATCCTAATAACAGAATAAAGAAACTCATTTTAGCAATCAATAACTCCATCATCCTAATAAGTTCAGAGGTGATACAATCACACATCAAAATATCCAAGAATGAAGTGAAGTAAAACAATATAGTACAACTTCAAAACAATCCTTACATATTATTCATAATAGCTACTCTTTACTATTTAATTACATGAATTAACAAAAAAATCCTTATATGTAAAAGCAACGACCCTTACACCACTCAAATCCATTTTGCAGAGCTTACATCCAGAAAATAGCAGAAAATTGGATTCAATTCTGCATTGTA